>JAODUP010000012.1:767500-875000 GCA_025642065.1 Paralvinella palmiformis | reverse complement strand
TAATTTCACTGATTTGGAGTTGTAAATTCCCATTTTACACAAACCACCCGCTATGTAAACATATGGCATACTACCACTCAAGTTATGTGTAACCGATAATAACCAAGTTGTGGCTACCATGAGCATCGCTAGAAATAGAAACATCAATGATTGGTTAACATTAGACAGTTAGTTTATGAATCGGATTATCGTTTATGGATGTAACATTTTTCATCTATTACAGACAACCATAACACAGATGGCTTTTAATTAAACAAAACAAACTATAAATACTAAAATACGGTTATATTCGCCTGAAGGCCTACTACCATCATTTGTTAACAATACTCTGGTCAGAGTGGAGTATTGAATGAATCACAGTTCCGATAGCCCAGTGTTCTGACGAGTTAACGTCTCAGTGATCCGACAGTTCAGTGTTCCGGTAGTTTGTGTTCTTACAAAAGTTTTGATCCCATTGTAGAGTGACCCCATTCTGGATAAAATTTTGGTGGGAACCAGTTTTATAAGGTGAAATATATCCAATCCGTGGTAAAATTTTACGTCGCACTAGATAATAATAATAATAATAATAATGAAGATTTAGTAAAGCATCCTTACTGGTAGAAACTATCTAAATGCACTGTACAGTGATATCATAATAAAGATATATTTGAAGTTAACTCAAACTTTTAACAATCATTATTATTTATCAGTAAAACAACTTGAAATGGGATGAGATTTTCAAAGAGATGTAATTTTTCAAGAGACGGCTTCATCCTCCGAGTAATGGAGTCTGTTATATAAAATGCATAATCGCCATTTGACTTGAGTCGAGACACAGATACGGGGAATTTTGTATCTAAATGGTATCTCAAGTTTTCCGGAAGACTTTCTGATGGACAACAGTTCGTAGGTTTATTTAGTTCCGGTATCATTGAAAAATTTATAAGTTGTTTGGAAAATATTGAAATGGATACTCTGTTTCATTGGCAGGTAATGGCAGGTTTTAGGAAATGTTACAATAAAATAGGTTATATATAATAGTGTCTGCGAGATTTAACAAAGGAATGCAACACTCTAACAAGTGTTGTCTTGTGTCAAAAAGTATATTAGATGGTAAATATTTTTCAGATGAAACAAGATATAGCTATACATATTGGTGTCACATGTTCATTCATATTAATATATTTGTCAAAAATAACCTTTAGATTCTTTACTGAGCCATGAGTATAAACAAATATTCACTAATGTGTACTCTCGGTATTTCTATGGAAAGAACGAGTTTATTTATTACCAGGATGAGGTGATATATATATATATATATATATATATATATATATATATATATATATATATATATATATATATATATATATATATATATATAGGTATTTTCGGACACTGCCAGAATTCGGACACTTCGTTACAAATTCGTTTGAGGCACCAACAAAGCAATGCATATTCACATAAAGGAATGACGTTCAACACGCAAGAATCTCTTCTTGCCGCGAAAATTTAAAATTATTTCGTGTAACACTCCGTTAAGGTATAAAACAATTTCAATTACTCCTCCAATGTTCAACGTAAGATGCGTTTCTTGCTCTTACCCAGAAGTAGTAAGAAGCAAGGCTTCATTTGAACCATCTCGCAGTCTGTTATTACTCTTTTTTCGTATGTTTTGGGACAAAACATATTGACTAAGGTACAATTTATTCAAATGCTGTCATTCTGAATATAATCTCGAACGCAATATGATTGATTGAAGGTGTCCGAATACTGCAATGCGAATTAAACCTACCTTTCAGTTTTCGGACACCACACTAAATTGAAATATCAGCTTTACAATAAATACAATAAAATTGAATACAGTTCAATGACATGAAATTAGTTAAAGAAATAATGAATAACACAATACATTGCATGCATAGACACAAGATATTATTTGATAATTAACAAATTCACTATTCAGAAGACCCATAACTATCATCAGAAAGACAAACAAGTACTAAATTGTCAATAGTGTCATTCTAGTTGTGAGGACTTAATGTCCTTGTATTTTATTTAAAGAGTATATGACATTCATTTATAATTCCTCTGGTTGTTTTCTTGAATTTGCAATTTATTAAAAAAATTACTGAAATATTCGAATTCTGGCGCAAGTGTCCGAATTCTGCCTAGTTACCCATGCTTCACTTTCAGAATATTTATGGTGCCAGAAAATATATAATCAAGAACGAAATGCACATTTATGGGAAGCTTGAAGTTGGATAAATGTCTTGAAATGGATTCTACTTTTCTAATACAACAACATAAAATATTGTGGTTAGTGTCCGAAACCTGCCCTATATATATATATAATATATATATATATATATATATATATATATATATATAGATAAAGGTAATGAGCAGTCAAAGATGAAACAACCTTCAGATATTTCCACGCCGAATATATATATATATATATATATATATTTGCGTCATACAGGTGATTACGGAGGGCGTGTACAAATTATGAAAGCTAAGTGACCAATAATTATATTAGAACATCAGACACAATACCTTGAACGGACACTGACTTCGAGCGTCGTTCCTAAACTAGACTGAAACCATTCAAGCCCATTACCTCGGAAGTCAAACATATATTCCAATCGATCTAGAAGGACTAATGCTACTGGATCCCAAATAGCTATTAACATCATAATATCTTTGTTGACCGGAAATGATTAAAAGTCATAAAACTGTCTTTTATTTAATAAATGGATATTAGCATTATTAATTATATAAATGGGGTTATAAATGGTGTTATAACTGTTACACACTCATACAGTTTGTCTGTTTCGGGTCTACGTATGTAGAAGATAAACGATGACTGGCAATTATGAATCTGTGTAAATAGAAGCCTATCGTTTGAGGTTACATTGTGTGTCTCTGAAATGTATCTAACAGATCCAGGGAGTCATATCTTCGGATTACAATATAAATAAAACAGTGTTACTCTAAAATAACCGACATATCAGAACATCTCACTATCAGCATATCGCTCTGTCAGAGCGCTGGGCTTTCGAAATATTTTACCCATTTCACGATTATAAAAGTAACAAACAACCAAAAAAACACACAAAGTATTTTCCAGACCAACTGAGAATATATATTCTACATTGTTTAAATTTATCTATATAAAATGAGTGTACGAGGCAGTGCTCACCTTTAACCCGATTGAAGGCCAGTTTGTGTACTACGGGATGGACAACCGATACGTAGCGTTCTATTGTCAAGGCGACAAGATTGTAAGTAGAGCAATGGATACACAACCAAAGAGGGAACCGGGTCACCCAGAAACGACAGTAGAAATCATCTGCCAATGACTTGTAAACACGACCGTCAGGTGGCAGCACTGTGGTCAACAGGAGAAACAGTGCAGTAAGCGCATCCACGATACTTTGGTTGATGATGAATAATGAGGTTAACTTCTTCCTCATTTTTGCCAAACTAAACAACACTATTAGAACGATGATGTTGCCAAATATGCCCAAAGAGGAGATCCCTACATAGAAGCCTTTCATAATTTTATCTTTAATTGTTGTTGATATTTCAACTGGCGCTGAACCACTGAAAGTTGATGTCCCATTTGTTGTATTGGCCAACATGATGTCGTAATCTATGGTAAATGACGACATGTTGTCATAAAATGCCGAATAAATCGATGATAACTTATCTTTCTTCCCAATATTTCGTCCGTGAAAGCTACTTCACAGCTCGGGCTCTCTCTATGTTGAAATGTTTGTCTCTGAGCGAAATGACCTTGTTAAGGAAAAAGAAGATTAAGTGTTAAAACATAGTTTTAGTTTTAATACATACATACATACATACATACATAGGTATATACATACATACATACATACATACATACATAGGTTATATACATACATACATACATACATACATATTTATATTTATATACATATTTATATACATACATATATACACACACACTTATATACATACATACTTATATAGATTCATACATACATACATATACAAACATCAATTAAATCGTAGATTAATAAGTTTATTAACAAGAAATAAAAAATAGCATAATGTTGATCAAATAGACATATTAACCGACAACAAATTAAAAATAAATATGTTCTTTGTTTATTTTGTTCAAATATTATTGCATATTCCATTTTGTTTTCAATAAATCTTCAATCATATTTATCTTAGGTTTCAGTAATTCATTATAGCTCCTCCGTTAATATTTTACGATTCTAACTGCGGAATATTTTGTTATAATTATAACTGTATATTAAAGCTCGGCCTCATTTCGAAATATTGATTGCTAAAATTAAGTCATATCATGGTAATTTTTTCAAAACACAACTTTTAATCTAGATTCTATAGCCACTCTTTACTTATGTATTCCAGCTAATTGGTACCTGCTATTGTTTGTATGATAAAACATATCATACCTGACACAAAACGTGCGTCATAAAGGGTATACTTGATGATATCTTCTCAGTAAAACATCGTGTCGATTTGAGTACAATCTAAACTAACAGATTTATTCTAAAACCTTAGTAATTGTTGAATTCCCTACAATATCTATCCGTAAAGTTGCGTAGTATTTATTTAGCAGTGTCCATCAAGTATAATGATGTACATAATAAAATTCGTGTAAAAAATCCTACCAATGAGCCTAGTTTGACAACAATATTATTATCATTATAAATGACACCAACAATACAGTGATTCCTGTAAGACCGTTTTGGTCTGGCAGAAGAAGCGGTCTTATAAGGCAGGGATTTTCTACGTTGAAAGAAATTGCAGTCCTCTATTGTTTAATTGAATGCATTTGGTACCAAGCGAAGATTTCTTTTTAGCATAATAATAATAATAATAATAATAATAATAATAATAATAATAATAATAATAATAATAATAATAATAATAATAATAATAATAACAACAACAAAAACAGCAACAACTGCAAAAAAAAAATATAGTTCTATTTACTTTTACCTGGATTATAGACATTTAGTTTAACATTTAAAGAGACTATCTTGAGGCCGAATTAAAATAGTATTACTTATAATAGAGAAATTAAAATGAACCTTTTACAATTGACTTACTATCACGTAATTATGTAAAATTTGGTCTACTTTACACATTGTGTTCCGGTAAATGTCGATCTAAAGCCGACTCTGGATCTTCGAGAGATGAACCTTAATGATAAATAAACTTCTAGTATCATTGGATTAACTGATGGTTATTAGAGCCGTTGATGGGGGTTTATGGACTAGACGTAATAGAGCAAACATTATCACATACTAGCTTAATCAATCAGGCTACCATCATAACAGATAACCATCATAACAAAAAAGAACAATCGACACAGGTGTGTGTTCAAAATACTGGTTGGCGTCTAGTTTCTTTTTAATTTTTCCACTAATGTTAATATCTTTTAATCATCGTTTCTTATAATCTTTTGCTGAATGAATCACATACAAAATAAAAACGGTTGGTAAAATCTGGGCGATAATGAAAAAGTTTGCTATTATGATGATGATGATGATTATTATTAATATTTCCCTTCCATTTAAAATACGGGGAAGAAAAACGCGAATAACCGGTAGTAGGTGAGAAAATATTTTATGACGTCACAACAGGGCGAGGTAATTCATTTCCTGTTCGTCAGAGATTGGAGTGTGTCGTTGGTCGTCTTTATTTAGAATAAAAGTGCGTTGTATTTAAATTTGTAAAATCCTTATACCCTTTGAAACCGATTAAACAGAATATATATGTATGCGAAAAATAATCCTTACAGGATTATACGCCGATAGCTGCATCTGAATAACATTAACGCACGCACGCACGCACGTACGCACGCACGCACACGCACACACATTCTCCTCCACACAAATGGGAAGTATTCATGATATTTATATGTGTATGTATAAAACATGCATATAAAACAGCAGGATTATGTTTAAAAACCTTATAATAAATATACAGTATTATCTTGGCTTTGGTTATTGATGCTGTCACAATGTATCTACTTACCTTCGAACACAGAGCCGAAAGTATTCAACCCTGTCCTTTGTCTTCAACTGATATATGAAATCACAAACGCTGATGTCGTGTTATAATTACTACTGTCTTCTTCAAAAGTTAAATCTTATCCCTAACTCATATGAAACACGGATACGTCATCATTATCACCATCAGCATCATCATCGTCAGGTCAGCTTCCAATTACACGGCTCACGTCTAGCCACTCCCATACAGCCCGTAGCCACACCCTAGAATCGGAGCTGACAATGTCATATCACATGACAGATGTTCCAAATGAAGTTGATCAAGCTGCGGACATTCGTATTTCTCCTATTTAGAGAAGTTCGCTTCGTGATCATTATAGCGGAAAGGCAAAAAAAATCTACTACGAAGGTCGACATTAGTCACATAGAATATCAGAGTGCCAATGAACAATGTGAAGGCTGTGTCTTCCAGCTATAACGAGATGTTAAATAGACTCCTGTTAGTATACGGTGTATCGGGATAGTTTTATGGCTTCTTGGCAACAGATTATTGTGGAGTCTGCGTACTTCAGGATTAAACAAAGAGAAAGATGACAATCGAATGGGCATTTATATGCTTTCATGTGAAGCTACATTAGTTACCCACCACAGACACCGAGGTATTATCACATAGTTTCACAAGGGAGCTATCTATGTCATCATTCGAATCGTATGTGTGTGTGTGTGTGTGTGTGTGTGTGTGTGTGTGTGTGTGTGTGTGTGTGTGTGTATTAAAATATAGCATTCTGCCAACATGTATTTAACCGACTTTCGTTATTTTAGCATATTTTAGTGAAATGAATATTTTGTTTCTATTATAACATATATTTTGTTATTTATATTATTAAAGCTTTGATAACACAAACAATATACTCTAAGTCATTATACAGATAATATGACCAAACAATCTATTAACAAGTCATCTTCACAGACGACAAATTGTCTTATAAATAAGTTATTTTTTGTCTCTTAACTGTTACATTAAGTTGGATCGTTTTGTTTAATTACCTGTGAAAATCAAATAACAACAAACTAATGTCAAGACTTCAAAGAAATATATTCTTTTTATTCGCCAAGGACAATGATTATGCTATTATTGTCGATTATATATATATATATATATATATATATATATATGTGTGTGTATATATATATATATATATATATATATATATATATATAGATTATAGATGGACATGGATAAAGAAGCTAATGTCTATCATTAGTTTTATCCATATCCATCTATACACCCTTTGATCATTTAACCTTGGATACACCATATAGTGTCTTTGTTGTCCCGTGTATTATATCATTATTTTACATCTGATTGTCCCTTACATAAATTTGTGTTTTCAGATTTACTATAGAATGTAATGCGCTCAGTTTGGGTAAATATGTGGATTTTTTCAATGTCAAAAGGTAAGTTGTCATTCTGTCCTAGCACACATCAATATTTGATGGTAGAGAAGAGAATTTGTGTTTGAGAGTTTGTGTCCACCTTTATGAGTTCGCGAAGGTGTCTGTTTGAATATATGTATAATCATATGTGTGGTGTTGTAGGTGGTAGTGTTATATATATATATATATATATATATATATATATATATATAGTGACATTAGTTCATTCTTGTTGCCATATAAGTGTAGCCAAAAGACATGAGCATTTTATTTATTTTCCCTGTTACACAATAAGCTAATTTTTAAGAACTAAATATTATATTATAACTTTAAATTTTCACCAAAAGTTGGAAACAAAATAAATACAAAATCGTCAATTTAAATCATGGGAATATCAAACAAAATTTGATTAAAATACTCGATACTTAAAGAAAGAAATACATAACAAGTCGACATATATTCAATAATGGTAATATAATAATAACAGCAACAAAAACAGCAACAATAATAATAACAACAACAACGCTATATATGCATTATATATATATATATATATATATATATATATATATATATATATATAATAAATAGTATATAGGAAGATTAGTTAATTATATAAATAATGGAATAACGATTGTTGTTTAGGTTGTTAATACCTTTGTTTATTGTTGAACCTTTTTGTTCTTTGAATGTTTACACGTCAACTCATCATTACTAAACATATCTCTTTCAGCTGATTTAACTGCAGAGTAAATTGGTCGTAAACTGGGTCACCTGTATAATAGACGATTTGACCGACATCCTCTCGGAATATTTTGGTCACCTGACATCCATTAATGAGTCATGGGTCGGTTCCAAGTGATAACACAAGCCACCATCAACGGTGGATGTCAGACAATAGACAACATTTGGAGATATGGTGGATACAACAATACATCAGATTACCATAAAGATGGGTAGTCTAGGGTCACAATGGTGGCTTTAGAGTTAATGAGTGCACGTCTGTTTGTGTATTTGAGTTTGGATATGTGTGCACATTCACGAGTAATTCCAAATCGTCCACCACCTCCACCCCCCACCCAACGCCACTAGGTTTATATGCTTTCCAGGTTAATGTTGCAAAACTGACTTTGTGTAAATGTGGGTGTCAGGAGCCAATCAATAGGTGAGTAAAGCAGCCATAAAGCAATTAGTAAGGTACAATGATAACGATCAATATCTGGGGCACGTCTTTATTGTGATGTAATATCTGTCTCGTCAGTCATTATTTCATGTATATTTATCACCGTGAACACAAACAATAACCCATTGTGTGAGATCTCCAAGCCGAGTCTGGCATATTATAGAAATAGATGTGCGATTTATTGTGATATGATAATATTTATCATCTATGACAACGGTGACGATTCAATTATTGTTTGTTTGATCGTGACACGGTTTAATTCAATCTAAATGTTAATCGAAAGTAAACACACCAAAAGAAATTATGATCGATCACCCACCAAGAATTATTGTAATTATTGTTCACCGAGTCACTGAAAATAATAGATTAGGCTAAATAATGAGAATGGCATAAAATATATTACTAACATCGATAGAACAGAAATGTCATTATGTAGAAATATCCAATTAAAAAAAATATATTTAATGATTTATTATTATTTTACGCTTTTAGTGTTAATTTGTTTTTAGATCTGACCTGTTGTAGGTTACTTTTACCGATAAATAATGCTGCTCATTCAAATTTTTACATACATTTACATTCATTGGAATATCACTGCACGGCGCTTTTGAATTATAAATTAGTCGCCTAAGTTCGAAACAAAATAATAATAATAAAAACTCTTCAAGTTAAGATACACGAATACTAAACAACATCTGATTAAAGTTAACTAAGTACTTATAGAATCATTCTCCATGATTTAAAATGTGTGTAAGCTAGGTTAGAAAATTTAACTTCACTTTCCATTTAAACTAAGAAGTACATTACATGAATGAAAGTTATTTAAGGCTCGTAATATAATAACAACCATAAAAAGAACACCAACAACACTAACAATAACATTTACAATAACAACAACAGCAGGCTGTGCAAACAAGCGACAGCCTGCGGATATTCCCCGAACTACAAGCAAACAACAGCAACATTAACAACATCGCATGGTATATACATGATATATACAATAAGTAACCTTGAATGGGAAGGTTAGTTAATTTTATACATAAATAACACTTTATTATATTAAGATTATTATTATTATTGTTAAAAATATGTTCTATTTTTTTCTTAGAATTAGTATTCAGTTTAGAATTGTGTATAAAGATGTTTTATCGTGAATATGATTTACTGAAAAAAACTTACTTAATTCGCGATGTATATGCAGGATACCAAATTTTCCAGCAAACAAAAGCCTGATGCTAGAAAGTTATCAGCCCCAAAACAAAAGATGTCAGATCTGATAATTTAGGGAGAGGTGCTTTAAGAGATAATAACGCATCCTAAATATTTAACAATGGCATATAAACAGTATGGTGTGAGGTTATATAGCTACAAGCCATAAAATATACAGTGAAGTATTTTTTGGCTTTGTGATTTGGGCAGTTTGTTGGGAATTTTGATCTGGAAATACGTTTGGTTAGACATTTATCCGAGTTAAAGCAGTTCTGGTCTGTGATCGTTTATTCCTCAGTTTTTTATATCTCTTCCTAGCTGAATATTTAGATTATGTGTCATAGATTGGGCTGTACTGATGACCACCAATTTTACAATAATAAATATGTTTTCTTCAAATTTGTAGTGTTCAGTTACGTCGCTGAGATGAATAGTTCCAAAATACAACAATAGAATTTGACGAATATCGAGTGGAGTATTAACTGATTCTTACTGGATAGGTGGGGGGAGGTACTTCAAATGTAAATACTTGTTTTTTTAAAATATATTTATATACATTCTGTAATAGATCACATAAGTATCACACGTTTAAAAATACAAACTAGTGAGCTCCGGTGGCCTAGCGGTTAAGCACCCGGCACTTGGTGCCAACGGTCGCAGGTTCAAACCCCGCAAGAGGTCGAAACTTTTCCAGGGATTAATTTCTCGGCTCACTACATCGTGGGCGGCTGACCACGTTAAATGGCGCTGCCGTCTCCACTGAATTATTTAAAATAAAGGGGGACGTTAAAAACCCCCTGAGGACGTAAAACACTCTGGCAGTTCCCACCCTCAGGGTATTTCGGCTCCATCTTTCCGTACTGCTCCCCTGTGAGTGGTGGGGGAGGAGGTTTCTCAACCACTCCAACATAGAGGCTGTGCTGAATAAGCGACAGCCTGGGGATTCTCCCCGAACAACAAAACCAAAACCAAAACCAATACAAACATCACATACCACGCACGTTTATTAATATTGGACTTAATTCCTAAGAAAAATGATATTCTGATCAAGTTTGACTAATGATTGGGATTTAGTCGGATAGTTCTAGAAACTGAGAGGATAGACATTTGATGGGAGCCTTGATAATCGTCTACTTCAACTGATATACCACTAAAGGCTGGACATTTTATTATTTCGGGATGGTGGGAGTACGGCGAGGTATATTGCTCATTTTTGATTTGTGGTCGTAGCTCGATAAGCAGATATGAAGCCTCGATGATAATAGCTGCTTATTAGGAACTGATACGGCCACAGAACAGTCGCATGAAAAGAAAATCACAGGATAATCATCATAAAAACCAAAGTCTAAATATAATTGACCAAAATGTTGTTAAATATATCACATTAGATTGTGTTGTCGTTATCTTGATTAAGAGAAATGGTGTTTTCTTTCTAATCCATTGTCATGTTATCTATTTTTAGAAATCTGACCGACTTGTAATCTGACATTATTTACCATCTCTTAGAACCGAGTGATGAACTTCTTGAATCTGAAGCTTATTCATTTCTTTTAATAGATTCTTCTTCTGAAGAATTTCATGTGACGTCGTATCAAGATGATATCGAGGTGAGTATAACATAATGAGCTGTCTCTAGGTAACCATTTCATGTGTAATTATAGAATCTAATGACACGAGATACTTCATAGAGTCTTAGAGAAAGTTAATAACATTCTTTGTCATAACGTTAATATATCCTACGGCTATTCTCTTATGTAGGGCAAATAATGTATGTATGGATATATATATATATATATATATATATATATATATATATAATTTTTTTAACTTTAAGGTGAATCTTGATATCATATTTAATATTTCAGGAGATGCTGTATCTATGATATTGTCAGGTAGTTTGTATCATAAAGAGGGTACTTCTATGCTAAATGTTCAACCACCATATTACTTGAATCGAGGTAGAATCGCTGTCAAACATAACCATAATTTCACTTTTTGTTAAGATGGCAAGCCAAATCGACTAAACATTTTCCGAAGATAGTGAGTTGAAATAGATACGTAAGTATCGGTCAGATACAGCTAGGTGAAGTAGTTGAGATGTTTGACTATCGTAAATATCCCATTATAAGCTATTAGTAAACCCCTGATATAAATAACATTAACAAATGTTAATGTAAGTTTTTTTACAGATGTTCATGATGTGTTGTCAACATTTCTATATTGTGGGGATAAACTGGGATTATATTAGACATATTTAGATAAATAACTGCCATATTTTTGCCGACATTCTCTGATGGTAAACATATCTTAATGTGGAAACCCTTTTTGAGGACAAGGTATAATGTGATGAAGCCAAATCGATCAAATCCTTTTGATTTAAAGCCAGTTTAGAAAATGTCCAACATCAAAGACTAAATGTAAAGAAATGCGATGCCAATAACAAGCAGACGAAATATTCGGCATACAAGTGATCTATAACGCCATATAGATATGTAGTTGTGTAATAACCTCAACTGTGTATGTGGTTAATATCAAAAGATCAGGAACTGGTTCGAAAAACCCGTTACCAAACAACTGACTTTCAAACGAGGAAAACACCTTATAGTTAATAATATCACAGGCACCAGATAAGGTTATTTCACACACACGCACACATATATCTATCAATATGTGGAGGTATGGAACATTTTATTTTTAGATTAATGTATGTATAGTTGTATTTGTATTTAGATTTATGGAGGTAGGTCTCGAAGGATGTTTAAATATGTTGATGCTCTGTGCCTGTTGCCTCTTACTATGTACCCTAAAAAACACACACACTAACACACACATATTTATTACGCAAAAATATTTTTAAAAGACGGATAATCGCAATATATCCGGCCTTATCCAGATAATATTTGTTAATAACTTCATATCATAGAAGAAGTCAAGAAATTTTATTACTTTATTCCCTCATCCTAGCATTATCATTATTTAATATAAATAGAAGATTCTTAGTTTGGTCTAGTTTCTTATCTATGAAGAGGATGCTTTATTATATATTTTTTTCAACTATGTGGTGTTTGATATTTAGATCAATGATAACACAGGAAATATATTATCCAAGTGATTTTCATGTAACCTTACATTTAGCACAGTATACTACATTGTATGACATATTTTATTTATTTATTTCACGCTTTCAATATTTAAAAATGTTCTTCACATATTACCAACAGTAAATCTACTAAATGTTGTCATGTGGAAGTGACAGAAATCAATAATTCGCACTATTCGTTAATCTGCAATATTTCAGAGGGAACACAAATATGCGGAAAAATGAAACGTGATATATATATATATATATATGTATATATAGTGTTTCAGATTTCTAGTTCTTCCATAACATTTGCTGGTCGGTCTACCCGCTTACCATAGCATGGGCAAAGAAGTGCTCCTTCTCCAACTAATACCATTAATAGTCAGACAATCATATATGATTATATTTTAAAAAATTAAGAAATATACATATGCACAGTTTCAAGTCTATACATAAGTACTAATAATAATATCTCACAATATCTCAAAAACCACAGTTTAAAAACAGTACCTGACACTGTCAAAGTAACTGACATTTGTTGTAACAGTAAATGTTGTTGTTTTGAGTTTATATTTGTGAAACAATAAAGATATGACATATTTAAATAAACATTCAAAAACAATTATGCAAATGTTTTCATTGTCGATTTAGTAATATTTGCATATCAGTTATTTGTGAAATCTGAATGCTATTATTTACTACTACTACTACTACTACTACTGCTGCTGCTGCTACTACTACTACTACTACTACTACTACTACTACTACTACTCGCACGGATTGAGTCAGCATGTCATTAGTGTAACTCACAAAGGAGGCCACATACTAGATTTGGCCATCTCTAGAGAATCGAGTCGCATCAGATTCTGACTAGTAACAAAGGTAGATCCTTCGGCGATCATTCGGCTGTACAGTTCATAATTAATATGGATAAGCCCGATTACATACGAAGAAAAATCACATACAGAAAATTAAAGAATTTATTGAGGATCTACAGCCGTCTCAACACCTGAGTAATTGTGAGGAACCTATAACAAAGGTGTCCAGAGTATCATAAATCACCATCCTTCCTCTTGTTCAAAAATCATTACGTTAATACCAGAAAGTTCTTGGTAATCTGATAAACTTAGATCTGCTAAGTAAATTCGGGAGGGAAGCAGAAAGAACCTGGTGCCGAACTTCCTTAATGGTGCACTATATACAGGCATATCTGTAGAAAAAGGAATACACTAGTTTCGAGGAGAATAAGTGTTTCTATTCCACAAAGATAGAGGAAAATGAAAAGATCAAAGGAAACTTAGCTAAGAACTTGATAGGAAGTAACTCAAATGTAAATCTTCCACATTTTACTTCTGCGAACTCCTGGCGGACAAGTTCAGCAATTATTTTATGAGGGAAAACAACAATCATGAGGAATAAGATCATTTCTGATACTCCAAATATTACCTGCAATATTTCCATGAATGCAAATATTATGTTTAATGGAAATATGCTCGAAATGTTTCGACCGACTTCTGAGGCGAGGTCGAGATAATAAGTCTCTGAACAAGTCATATGTGACTCGGATCCACTGGCCACTTGGCTTTTGAAGAAATGTGCGAATCAACTTTTGCCACTGATAACAGCCATTGTCAATAGGTCAATGGATGAGTCAGTAATGCTGTTGTGTTTGAAATGAGCTACCATAACTCCGCTGCTTAAGAGATCCGCGTTGGATAAGTAAGATATGAAGAATTATCGTCCTATTTCTAACCTTCCTTTCATCTCTAAGCTTATTGAAAAGGTAGTAGCAAGGCGTATAGAAGAATGCTTAAAGCACAATGATCTTAATGAGAATTATAAGTCTGCTTATCTTATCGTAGAGGTCATTCAACAGAAACTGCTCTCTTGAAAGTGCACAGTGACATTGCTGAGGCTCTTGGTGAAGGATCTATGACTGCACCAAGTATACTTGATTTATCTCCAGCTTTCGACGTACTAGTAATCGATCATCCAATTCTACTGAAGCATTTAGAATTTTCCTTTGGAATCAAGGAAAAAGCTCTAACTTGGGTAAAGTCGTACCTCGCCGACAGAACTCAGTATGTTTCAGTGGCGGAAAAAAACATCACCGGATGTAGGTCGTCTTTTTTATGTACCACAGGGATCCATTTTAAGACCAAAGAATTAGTGTATGTGTACAAAACCAATTGGTGAAATTATTAAACGGCATAACGTTAAATATCAAGTGTACATGATTTAAAGCCATGTGATAGATGGGGTGATATTTCATCTTAAATTGAAGTTTATATTGAACAAATAAGTAATTGGATGAACAGCAACATGCTAAAATTGAATAAGGACAAGACTGGATTCCCTTTTTTCTCATTCAAGCAACATGTGAAGAAAACTTAGAATAGTCGCATTAAGGTGGGATCCAGTTATATAAATCTTTCCATGTCTGCAAGAAATCTAGGGCTTATATCAGAAAATATTCTCGGAATGGAGAAGCAGGTGAATTCTATAAGTAAGTCCTGTTATTATCAAATAAGAAATAGAGTAAACTCCCGTTAATTCAAATTTGAAGAGACCCGTGTAATCATCCGGAGTTCGATTTATCCAATTTGTGATTTTGTGATTCCCTCACTTTGTCTGAGAGATTGACTGTTTTTTTAATATCCAAGTTGACAGTGTATTAGCTGGTACACCGTACTCTTTTGCTATATCTGCCTTCGATTTAAATTTCTTGTCCACTTCGTCCAGTGCTTGTAGCTTGATATCAACATAGACACATCAGTGTTTACGCTTAGACATGATGAGTTATGATATCAATAGCTCCTCCATTGTCAAGCAGTAGCGTGATGGACCATATATCACCCCAAATAATAGTTGACTACTTTTACTAGTAATCAACCAACTGACGCGCTTGCACTGGGAGTTCACTACGATTGTTTCTGTCGGTTTGTATTGCGAACAATCGAATTCGAATAATCAGGCATAATTTACATGCATTTTAAGTCCACGGGACACCGAAATTAAAATCGATTAAAAAAGAAATTCGATTTAATCAATTCGATAAACCGATGTTAGTTATTATGGGAATGAATGGGGCTTTGGTGGGACCTAGTAGTCACTTCGAATTAAGTGGCGTATTTGAATTATCCGACTTAGGTGTATGCGAAGTTTACTGTATAGGACTTATTCATAAGTACATAATTGATGAGATATGCAAGGTTTTAGTCCAAGACCTTATTATTTCTCGACTGGACTATGGCAATGCATTGTTATATAATATCTCCCTCTCTCTGACAAACCGCCACCAGCGAGTGCAGAACTGTGCTATAACACCAGTTTTGATCCAACTGCACTAGCTTCCTGTACGTTTCAGATCACTGTACAAGATCCTGTTTCATACATTCAAAGTACTGTGTGGAACAGCACCACTGTATTTAGGGATGGGACGGTACGATTTTAAATTTTCGATTCGATTTTCCGTATTTAGTCTACGGTTCGATTTATTCACGATACTTTACTCAAGCATGGCGGTCAATTAATTAAAAAAAGTATAAAGCAGTAAATTTATTTTTAATATGACTAGAAAATAAAAATACCTTTTTGATAATATCTAAACTACATGACCATCATCTCAAATGACTTCATGAACTAAAGTTCTAAGCTTTTGTTTAGAAAGACTAACATATCCACTTTATTGGGTTTTGATATTGGTCCTCAGCGATGTGACTACATAGCTTGCTGTTGAGAAAACCCTCTCGGGTGGAACTGAAGTCCTAGGGGTGACGAGATAAAATGAGGCCAGTTTGCTCAGCAACGGATACTGAGAGGATTTCTTCCTCCATCAGTCTGTGGCATAATCCTTCAGCGGAATGGGGATATCCTTCCTGTATCTGGCAAGCTCATAGTTCATTTGTAATATCAATGATTGAGTTGTGGACTCAGCCGAACATCTGACCAAAATCAATCCTCTAATGCAGCTTTCTTTGGCTTTGGTTCATCAACATCTGAATCAGATTTCACCCATGTAGATGTTGTTCCAGTTCTTCTTCCATGTGAAAAGGAATGTGTTCAGGGCTATCTTCCTCCGTAACTAGTGGTTGAATGATAGGAAAGTGAGATAGAGATGGCTGGCTCATCAGAGGAGGAGGAGCCTCACTACTGCAGGATAAAGTGGACTCTTGCTGACTGAATTGAAAGTGTTAAAATGCTAATTCAAAAATAAGTTTAGTCTAGACACATGAATATTAATACACTAGTTACAAGTTCTAACTTTAGTAAAAAGAAATAGCAGAAACATAAAAATTACTTCAGGAACATGTACCTAAATTAGCTTTAGTTAAGCCCACGTGTGAAATAAAGAACTTAAGTGTAGACAGTCCAGAGAAAATAGTTAATACGGGTTGACTACCAAGGATCTGTAACTACTCACTTTGCTCTATTTAAGTAACTGGCAACTCATAAAAGTAGTAGGGCCTATATTGCATGCCTCATACTTTGGCTCCAGAACATGTAGGAGCTCTTTAAATCCTCGCTTCTCCACCATGTGTATGGCCTCATATCTGTCACTATGAGATTCCCGTTTGTGATGACAGTCGATCGTGAAGAGTTAAAAGGCATCTTTTGTTTAACATGTAATGTTTTTTTAAAAGATTGTTGCTTTACTACAGGATAGGAAAGGGGCTTGCTGTCACTGTCAGATAGACAAGTATATGAAACCAAAACTCCCGAAAGCGAATACGAAGTTGACGAATATTCCGGGTGGTGGTGTCTGTTTAATACCTTGATACCAGATGTACGGAATATAGAGGGATTACCTGATTATTTATTCCGGTCTTGATTAGTACATATACACTTTATTTACAATATCTACATAGCGCTCATGGCAAATTGTATCGCTCTGGACGCCAAACTTTATCCAACGAGGACTTAAAACTGTTTATTGACTGGCTTTCAATGACTTCAGCTGGGAGCGAGTTCCAATCGTTCACAACTACCAATGGTTGGTTTGGTTGTTCGGGGAGAATCCCCTGGCTGTCGCTTAATCAGCACAGCCTGAAACTACCAATATGTACGTGAGATTTGTTATGGTTTGTACTGTAGTATGAGATATGATGCTTCAGTTCAGAACAATGGTTTGTGAACAGCTGTGGACAGCTGTGTGTGTGTGTGTTATTGTCATTATTTTAACGAATGATACATTTTCCCTACCGCATAACACCTAGAATCAATGGTTTCTCTTCTCCCTTTATTTGATTAACGAACAACGATTATCCGAATAAACAGTATCAACACAACGTCTGGTGCTCTTATTTCGAGGGGAAGAGACATGATGCATGAATTCACGGAGATTAACGTTATGACAAACGTAATGAGAAGCAAGATGATCATGATGATTGATGTTTTACTGCCTCTTTTGTGCACATGGTAGGCTAAATGGGCCGAGCGACCTCCAAAGGTGATGAAGCGAATTCAAATATGAAACAACCTTCAGATATGCCCACGCCGAGATTCGAACACGGGTGATATATATGTATTGTATTGCAGGTGTGTTTGTATATGTGTGCGTGGTAGTAAAATATGTCAATGTAATTCAATAATTGCACTTGTAGTTACAAATATTTTGCGACAGACAGACAGACGGACAGATAAATAAGGATGGAAAATAACACAGAAGAAATGCTTTAAAATGTTATATGCCAATTCTTACCTTTACCTCGAGTAAAGGTCATTTTATGCCGCATCGGATACACGACGGGGAGGTAACGTTCCAAAGTGTAGGCGACAATGTTATATGTAAAACAATCTATCAGCACCTAAAGAGGTAGTCGATCGACCCATATAGTATGATAGAGGTCATCCGATAGGTTGTTAAACATTCGGCCATCAGATGGCAGCACCGTGAACAACAAGATAAACATTGCCAAAACTTTAGTTGGTTATAATTACGGAAGTTAACTTCTTTCTCATTGTCGTCAGACTGAAGATCACAGTTAAGAGAAGCAAATTTCCAAATATACCCAAGTCTTTCATTTTAACGTGTTTTTATATCTTTGTTGATACATGTTCTGTTCGGTGCTATGTTGTATTTGTTGCTATGGTAACAGTCCACCCATTAGAGTGATAATTACGTTCATTATAATGATCGTTGTATCGTAATCTCACTCGGGACAGCTGAAACTCTTCACAGACAACAACAACAACAACAACAACAACAGAAATTCAGTGTGAAAAATAATGAATACATTAGTTAAATAATCTCCCTCTTTACCATGGATAGTTTTAGTTAATTCACCTGAAATCAATTCTCTAGGAATAGCTCCACAATTACCGCAACTAAACCAAACTAAATAAAGTATGGCTTCGTACCTGGAGTTCATTAGGAACCTGTTTATCACCACCGAGGTTGTCACGGGAACGCGTACGCAGCAAATACAATATTGCGAAGCAATACTTACGACTATACGTCATCAGTTTCAGTTATCCGCCCACGATCTTTTCTCCGAAGTCGTCGGACTTCAAAGAATCGTGATAAACGTGTGTTATCTTGTTCGTAGCTATAAACGTGACACACTTTGAGGCCAGCCTTAGATTTCCAGGTGATCCTGTGTGACTAGATGGCTTCGTTTGCCTCTGCATCCATGGGGCATAAATCACGAACTGTCATATAGATCTAGGAGTAGACCCACCGATAACGATATACATATATCACGTGATATTAAACCGTTGTCCTTTTTCTAATCTGATAAAGAAGATTACCTATACACACGTCCTTACACGACGGTATACCTATAATAAGGACAAAACACCGACATTTAGTTGTCTTCCCTCCAATAACAAATAGAATGTCGACACCAACAGGCATTTCAATTGACGGTACACTTCTGTGACTATCGCAAGTAAAATTGGATGAAACAAGGACTGGTTCTCCTGCTGTCGATAACAGTTGATAATAATATACATAGTATTCCAATCCTGCTGTACCTACTAACTCTTTTTGTAGATGTCAGAAAATTTGGAAATTGTTCCCCTCTCCCTTATTTATTGGGTGTGTTTTTTAATGATAGATGAAGATTGTTTTTATGTGGGAAATTACCCTGAAAAAACAACATATGGGACTGGTCGTATACAACTCAATAATAAAACTTTCTCTCTCTCTCTCTCTCTCTCTGTGTGTGTGTGTGTGTGTGTGTGTGTGCCTATCCGTGTGTTTTAAAATACATATATATGGGGACACTGGCTCAGACCACCTTTTAAAACCTATATATCCTTAAAATCTAAACATAAATAAATATATATGCATGAACCTAAATAAACAAAAACCTACGCCTCCTCAATACATAGGTTGACACACACACACACACACACATATATATATATATATATATATATGCTACTCATCAATCTGTGGCGTCAAACTAATCCGCTTTTTGTACGTGACAAATGTGTCACGTCCACAGGGAAGCGGTTGTACGTAAGCAGCGTATAGCAAACGGATTCACATACCAAAAGTACCACGTGACAGCACAGTTCGCAGTAAACAACACGTGTGTGTGTGTGTGTGTGTGTGATTCAATGGTAGGTTAATACATACTACATATATATATGCAAGATAAATACTTTGACATCAGCAATAATTTGCCGTGGCTCAAAAGAAACCTATATCTAAGAACATTTAGGCATAACAGATCCTGACCTCCGCTTCATTCAGGGTTGAAATAGCTAACCACACATCACCTACCTGTGTCTGTGGTTTTTTTCTTGGAAATTAAAGAAATCACAAACCTACACAGACACTTACTTTTAATATGACTCACCTAGTGCAGTAACCCCACTATATAAAAAGGTACCTGGAAGACTGGGTGGGCGCCTAAGTGGTCTAGCGGTAGCGTGTTGGCGCATAGATCGCTACCACCCGTGTTCGAATCTCGGCGTGGGTATATCTAAAACTAAAGTGTACTTTTCTATTATAAAATAACTAAGTATCTACTTATAAACTAGTTAACATAGATTAATTTTCAACCAACCAAATCACAAAACATCCATATTCAGAGTTATACGGTTCTTTGAGTACCTTTATAGCTAATAAATGTACGTAAACATGTTATTTATTTATGATCTGCTTGATTTATAACTGAAAATTGCGCGATATGTCATTTACATTTTACGAGTAATAAAAGATTTATATTTTTAACTTGGAAATAGGTTTTTAAAAACACGCCAAAGAAATGACACCTAGCTCTTTCATTAATGTACTGTTCACACAAATAATTATTACTTCAACTTCTTTTAACCAAGTGAGCTATACGTTAGTATGTAAATAAAACTCTTCGCGCAGCATGCACCTAAACAACTATCATCATCATCATCATCATCATCATCATCATCACTAATTTCTTGTTCAATCTCTGATGGGAAACGTTCGAATTTTCAATCTCGAAGTACACGTAACATGTTTATCATGATCGTTAAGATAAACAAATTAAAATGAAAGTGAGCATAATTTTAGAAATTATGTATCATTATTATTATTATCGCACGGATATGGCGAGAACAAGGAAGTCATAGTGCCGATTGATGTTTTATATTCTTGTAACAGATTAAAGTTACGAGAAACTGGAAGAAACAGCTACCTATAAATGTTTTCCGATAGTTTTTCTCACGTTTCATACTAATACTGTCAATAATGAACATGTTAATAAATGATACTCAACTGAAGTTAACATATGCTGATTGACTTTCTAGTTCAACATGTTAAAAGTGTCTTAAGGTATTGATTTTAAAGGTTCTTATATATATATATATATATATATATATATATATATATATATATATACATTATGTATATTGTAAATAAACCTCAGCCTCAAAATATGTTATTTAGTATTAAGTATTCAAAGTAATTATGAATCTATTCATGAATACGTTAAAAATAATTCGTATTCTTATTTGAATACTGTGTAAGTTAAACATTACTATCACACATAAGTAGATTTTTTAGGATTACACATTACTCAAACGTCAACTGTATATAGTTTAGTACGCTTTTATATCACTAATAAATTTAATTTCCATTTTATATACCGTAACCTTTAGGTGTAATACAATGGAATAAATTTCAAAAGTTAATATCTTGGTAAATCCGGGATTAAAGTATTTCTTTGTGGGCTGTTTGTTATAACTAATCAGTTAAATATGAATTGACTTGTCGTTGTGTTATCGTGTTTATAAGGTAAAGTGAACTATCTCGGCTTGCTCTCTTTCCTGTGATTTAGAATGTAGCAATTTATTGACACATGCTATAAAAACCACACAGATATATATACCTGATCAAGATATATACCTGATTGTCGTAAAATCCTACGGTGTACAAACAACATCCAGTCAACAGAAAGAGGCCCTTGGTAATGAGAAAGTTTATGGTTGAGAACTAAATTGACTACTTCATAGGAAGAATTTATTCGTTCTGATTGTTCCTGATATAGAGACTACTGACAGCTTAAACTTATTTCTAACAGAAGAGTTACAAATTAGAGATTGTCTTGAAACACATTGAGCAGGTTAAATTCAGCCCCATTTTAGCCGTGAATATTCTTACAGCAGTTTCACACCTCTCTCTGACACACACACAACTGT
Source organism: Paralvinella palmiformis (assembly GCA_025642065.1). Classification (NCBI taxonomy): domain Eukaryota; kingdom Metazoa; phylum Annelida; class Polychaeta; order Terebellida; family Alvinellidae; genus Paralvinella; species Paralvinella palmiformis. The sequence goes on along the minus strand of JAODUP010000012.1, from coordinate 852,445 downwards.
CCACAGACAATGACAACTCAATTAATAAACTATTGTTCTGAGCTGAAGCACCATCACAAGTCATGGCTGATGACTGCTGACTGGCACCGACAGCATCAGTGACCCTTGGAGAGTGAGGATGAACTGAAGATACGCCTACTGAACACATTTTGCCTTAAACTTGATCTTGAGTTGTGTTTGATATGTCGGCTAGCGAGAAGAATTGGTTAGATTCTAGCCTGTCTATTCCCTCCAGGATCTTATACACCTGAAGCATGTCGCTTCGTCTACTACGATGGCACAGATATGGAAGTCTAAGAGCTTCTAACCTATCTCTATATCACATTTCCATATTCCAAATAAGGGCGTACCATAGTGGTGAATAGGCTGGGGAGTGCCGTCTCATCAATGCAGGTGAATGTTGCCCATGCTTTGTTCACCGCTTTGGACACATGCATGTGGAATTTCAGATCCCGGTCAATGGTGGCACCTAGGTCCTTCTCTGTTATTGCTTCCAGTGAGGTATTTCTCATACTGTACTAATAGCATGGGTTTGTTGAGCCCATCTGCTATTTCTGGGACCAGTCCACTAACCGATTTAGGTTATCCTGGAGTTGTAGACAGTCCTCATGGGAACTTATACCCCGGAAGAGCTCGGTGTCATCTGCATATATGATGAACAGAATTGGTCCAAGTACGCTGCCTTGTGGAATGCCATTGAGGATTCCTGCTCAAGTATAGAACTTGCAATTCACCAATACCATCTGCCTGAGAGAAAGTTGACAATCCAGGTGAGAAGGCCACCCTTTATGCCATATGCCTCAAGTTTCTTAATTAATCTCCTATGAGGAACAGTGTCGAAAGCTTTTCTGAAGTTAAGGTAAATGACATCCACAGGGCCTGCTGACTTGGATTCATTCAACTTATTTAGTTTCTTCTCAACCAGATCAGGAATAATTATTACATATTTGAGTGTAACACTTTCCTGGCACTCTTTCATAATAGGTATGGTGTCTGTGTCTTCCCTGGTGAACACAATAGTGAAGTACTTATTTAGGGTTTCTGCCTTTTCTTCTTCTGCCATCCTCCTTCTGTGTCACCAAGGCCTGTTTTGTTCTTCAGCTTGCACTAGCAGTATCTCCAAAGCTCTTTTGGGTTGTCCTTCAGACTGGCTTCCAGCTTCCGTTCAAAATCTCTACACAAGTTTCTTGAAAGGGTAGTGAAGTAATTTTTCTCAATAGTTGCACGGATGTAGTCCAAACGATTCCCAGTCAGCCGATATCTTTTCCAAGCTTGCTGCTTCTTTTTATGCTTTGCTATGGCTTCCCTGGTCATCCAGATTTTTCTCCATTTGTCTTTACAGGGAGCTGATTTTGGTATATATTTCCTCATTTGGTTATTTACCATTGAGGATAAAAACCTCCATGCATCTTCTGCTGTTAGTGCATTTAGATCAGTTTCCCAATCCATTTCCAGTAAATTCTGATTCATCTTTTTGTAATCGCCTTTATGGTGTCGGAAATACGGTTCTGCCTTTTTCTGGTTCTTTTAACTTACCTGTAGATTGCATGTGATGATTACATGGTCACTCAAACCCAATCCTGCATGGTACTCCACATTTCTGACCATGTTGTCTTCACCTGTGAAGAGGAGGTCGAGTATATGTGGGTTAAATCTAGTAGGGGTATCTATGTGCTATATCAAGTATGCATCCAGGAATAATTGACAATGTTTATTTATAGAACATGCAAATGTAAATAGTTCACCTAAGTACGGTAGATGGCGCTCACCTACAGCCAATTATCCACTCACCATCAGCTCAATACTCTTGTGAATGATGTTCTATATATTTAACAGTATGGATGTCTTATTGACATCTAGTAAATATCTCATATTGAAATTATTTGGATAAATATTTTAGGCTTGTTTTGGAGGTCAATTGGGCTTGAAATAGTACTTTGACATGGTAACTCTGGTCGCGAAGTGTAGAGAACTGTCCTGAAAATTTTGTGACAAATACCCGCAATTGTGATCACGTACAGATTGTACTAAAACGTTTTTATTGGCTGACAGTCAAGTAACGATTTTCGTTGAAGATAACATTGCTGATAGACATAGGAATGCTCGTTGGTAAAACTGAAACATTTTGAACCTGAACAAAGATGGGATATTCTTTTTCTTTAAAGAATATACCAATAATTAAAATGAAATGGTTAGGGTGGTGTCCGTTCTTTTGTATAGGGTCTTAGACTCGTTGGTTTAGGAAGATTACATAGGCTCATGTGGTCATTATCATCAACAAAACAGCCATTACTGTGAAGAGAGGCTGAGAGGTTTGAGGGCAAATAAAAGCTTCGCACACACACACACACACACACACACGATTCTAATTATACATTCAGCAGATATATAACATAAGTCGTGTCGTATGCTCATTATGAAAAAGGATGCGCGTTCCATGGCTAAAAAAACTCTTCTGTCACCGGAGACATTACAATTTTGTTTTCTACAAAAGGTTGGGAAATATAGATATCACGAAGTCTCCTGATGCAATAAAAACAATGTATCCAGGAGTTATCCTGTGACGTGACAGTATTAATCATGCTGATGTGCAAACATAACATGCATTACATGTTTATCGTAAACACGACGAAGCTCGTTAGCAATATATTGTTTCTGAGACTGTCTTCTCACTGAACGACAACTCTCTTCTCAAAGCGCAAAACTCTAGCCACTGAACTGTCGAAAAACAACAAGAATGATATAAGAGTTTGCCAAAAAGTAATCTTTAGCTGGTTAGAACTTTTGAACGATGTTATTTCCTAAAGCTACCGTATGATACAAGTGTTGTTACTGGGTTTTTTCCAAGAATAGTTAATTATCTCCTTACATTTCAAGCTACAAATCTGGATACCCGGTTACCAATGACAACTTACTAAACAAACACATAATTATATTGCCGTGTAAAGTTTATATGTATCTTATTCATTAATGATGGGATTATTTATTCAATTATTATCTGATATTAACTATGACAATAATGACACCTTACATTCATTGTCAATAGATTACTAATAACGGACATATTTTATTACATCTCTACTAACCATAACATAAATATCATCAAGCTTTACGATGACATTTTATTCAGGTAATTGAAAAAATTTGATCTTTTTGCAATTTAATAACATTTCTAATTCTGAAATTGATCTTTCACTAACAAAACAAATTAAATGTGACAAACATTTTCATCGATCAATCTAGAATTAGAAATATCAATTTGTTTGTACAGGAATATTTTCATAGTTTTTTATTCACGCTAACGAAATCATTTGATGTAGTTTCAGAGGTAGAATTAGACAGATAGATCAATGGTTGGAACAAATTAGATTTGTTCAGTATCTCCAGAAATTGTATTTCATGCCTTAACGGCTCTGGTACCGTAGGAATTAAACGTATATAGAACTTTTCTATGTTTTTCGTCAACTCAAGTACTTTGTGTCTGGATGTTTTCTCTTACCTATATCTCTAAAAGAATACATGGGTTTAGTAAGATTGAAAATACTTATATTACTCAAGTACAATGCTAATAAGTACTACATTGGACACAGTCAGACAGGCGAGCTGCTTTTGAACTAAAATTCACCTGTCTGATGCAATCAGCAGGTTAGAATATTCTTTAAATGGAATACGGTTTTAATTAAATACATGTTACGGATTCAAGCTAATTTTGGGGGAGCATTGTATTAAAAATTAGTATTTCCTTGAAGAAACAAGGCACAGTTTTGCAGAGGATTTCAATGGCAAATTATGAAATGATAGAAACAGTAACAACGTGAATTGTTTAAGTTGATGATTGCAAAATCATTCTCAAAGGGTACTAATAATACTATACAAAATACATATAGGGTTCTGTAAGAAGACTACTCTTAAGACCCATAACAAGATAGATAACACAAAGAAAACCGAGTTTAAGTGAAATAATTGAGATATTTTATTCCACAGAATTCTGAATACATAGATGTAGCAGATCGGGTAGTTGAATTTTGTATCCTTTGTGTGGTGTCATCGGTGTGCTTGGCAGGCCATAATCTAGCCGTCACATTATCAGGGCTTGTGTCAGCATTTTAGGAGCATCCCTTATGATATACCGTCTGATATGACCAATACTAATAATAACAAATTTCAAAAGCCACAAACATGTATTTAAAAAAAAGAACTTGCTTCTGAAAATTAAGTGATGTGCACGAGCAAAATGTAACCAAGATAAAACACAAAGAAAACACAGTTTAAGTGAAATAGGTGAGATCTTTTATTCCACATAATTCTGAATACACACACACTGTAAAACTAGACTAGTTCTAGATACAAGACCATGGACAGCGATGGATAAATTATCGTTGGTTGATTGACATGTATGCTGTGACAATAAATTATTGTAAGTTGAACACACAAAGTACTTATTAATAACTGCATCAATAACAAAGGCTCATGTAAAACAGATAAGGTTCATTATGGCAAGCTTTAATACTTCTGTACAACAAAGAGAAGAAAAAAATAATAACAACCCTACATTTCTAGGCGTCACAATTTCAATAGCACACAAGATCGTGACAGCTACAAGTCTTGATGTAGAAACCGTCCTCTGCGGCAACAGCCCCCGAACTGGTTACTCGTCAGTCAGTTCCGTCGAAACACATCATCATTAAGAGCACAGATCTAGTTAATCAGCAATATATATATATCTATATCACGATTTTAAAGTGGTATAATTATATAAACATAGAGGCTGAAGACACGTATAGTTGTTCTCGCAAGTGGACATATGAAGTCTTGATAGATGTATACAAGTCGCTGTCTCGGACAAGCACATGATAATGAAAACGACAACGTCTGTATATATACATATATGTAGGTGTAGTTAGCTAATGTCCTTAATTGGCTGGTGTAATGAGCAATGGCGCTTAGTGTTACTTATGTGCAGGGTCAGATTAATTCGTACAATGGCACTTTCTGGTAGGAATACAGCATATTCTGGTCACACAACGCACAATGAATACTGCACCAAAAAGTATGAGGGAGGCAGAGGGGGGGGGAACCAGTACATTTAAGTATGCATAATGTCCATGTTTGCATAAACGCACAAGAAAACAAATCGCCAAATTACTTAACAGGACAAGAGTTAACTAACAGGCTAGGATGTCTCCTACTGTCAATACTTGGTGAAAGGTACAAAATTTATAACAACAGTTAGCTTCCGACATTAACACAATTACCCAAAGTTCTATGTGCATAGTGGGTCACTTGATGACACAGTTCATCGTAAGTGGGGTAGATGATTCATCTAGGTGAGATGACTTCAGTGGAAGTTAATGACACAGTTGGCTGTCACAGACTAGGCGCGTCTCATGGGACAGGATTTCCATTATCACAAACAACATACTCGAACTAATTTGGTTAACAGTGGAAAATTATTCAGCATAACTGCCAATCAGCATGGTGTTTATATATATATGTATATATGAATGGAGAGATGGTGTGAAAAACTCCTACCTCAACTGATCATATAAAATAATAACATGAAGTATCAACCGTGAGAAGGCTGTGACAAATTATATGGCCTGTACAGGAAACAAGCAAAGCACTGTAGTTCATCATTAACAAAAGTCAATATTCATAGCATAGAGCACATAACCACCAAATAACATTTAAAACACAATTGTCTGTACACACACAGTAATATATTACAACATCATAAATACGTTAGTTAATGCATACACAAAGTACAAAACAGTACCGTCAGTTGCACATTTTTTTTGCTATTTTTTAAATTATTTTTTCAACAATGCCACGTATCTTTCCTGTTAACATCTTCATCACTAGTCTTAATCGATGCAAAATTGAGCAATGATTAAACGAGAATAGTCACTGTTATGGTGCATTTTTTTAAATAGCTAACATCAACAAATTAGCAGCATTTTGCCAACACAAAAACACATTAACAAACGACAATACATGAATGGATTAAATGTTATATATAAAGACCTGGTTAGAATCAAGTCAGTTGTTGGTAGGTAGGACCCTAAAAGGTGTTGTGTTGTACACACACACACAAACACTCACTCGTCAACACACACACACACACACGCAACCCGTTAAATCTAAAGACAAAGCCTAGCAATGTCACACATTCATTGTCTTTTTTTTGATAAAAATGCCTCTTAATGATAAAGGCACGTGGCCCTGGTGTAGGTCTTAGTACCTACCTTGATAATAGCAGATGGTTAAAGAATACTTTAATGTACTCTGACGATGGAAACGACAGATAAATCTGGTCACATTTGGTCATTGACGAATAAGCACCTTTCTTTATTTAAACAAGGTACACAACATTTATCCATCAGTGGCAAGGAATAATCACATCACTGTAGAATGTACACATCGGGGGCATTTTGCTTTGTCTCGTGCTGTACAGGGTCCATGTCCAATATATAACAACATAAGGAATGTCAGAATACTAACTCCTCCCTATTAAATAATGTCAAACACAGAATAAAGGTGCTAACCTGAGCAATACTGTACCTTGGTCACACACACACACACACACACACACACACACCATAAGTAGAATCCTTCTATTTAGGACCAATAAAAGTAGCAGATAACTGAATTCTTACAGGAAATTAAAAGTCAGCAGGAGTTTTGAAATGTTGTTGGCAGAGAGCACACAATTCTGGAACTTCTGTCTCACAAAGCATCATCTTATTTGCAAGAACTCACTAGTGTGAAGTTTTCAATGACTTTTTTGAAAAAAAAATATAGACTAGCATCAATAACATGATTGCACTTGTATCATTGCTTGGCCATGCCCAGTATGGTGGGCCAGCCATTTAAAATGTGGATTTAACATAAATGCTGAGATTGCCAATCGACTAAAACTAACACCCATCACACGAGAGGAAAAGCCTTCAATGAACAATACTCTTTGGGCCAGGGCTGTCGAGGAGGAATGACCCGATTTTCAATCTGATGTCATATACATCACGTACAGCTTCGAAAATGTTGTTAGCCATCACCGAGCTAGCTAAGGAAAGCGCGCACGCGCACATACACACCAGACAACTCCGATAAACCTGACAGTAAGAGCCTGCAATCCCTGAAATATCAACAATCAATGCTTTGCCAGCAGATAACCAGCCGCAGAAAATGCATCAGATAAACGTAAGGAGCCAACCATTGGTGGGAGACACGTTTCCCTTGTTGTAGCAGAACTGCCGCGTCGTCTGTTAGACGTTAATTGACGTGAACTGAGAAATGTCGAGGAGAAAACCTATACAGACGTCCTTTGATCATATAACAATGATATGTACGGGGGGAGCCCAGCCAAGCGGGTTCGCAACGGGTACGGCGCACGTCGGACAGCACGTCATCATCAAATATCACATTCGATATTTTGACTAATCAACTCAGTGAGATGAACAAACCAGGTGGATGAGCGATTTGATTATGCTGCAGTCATCAAATAAAACACCAGAACGATCAAGTGAGGAGAATCCACTACAAGTTATAGCGATCCCAGCCACGTGATGACGATGGACAACGATAGGTCGACACTTCTGATGTTCCACAGCGCCGGCCGACACAACCAGTAGAAGTAATATGTCTATGTCAAACGTCAGTGCCAGCTCACGGGGAGGTACACGGATCCGAAACAATTCTCAATACACCAACATCCGTTCCCTGACAGACGGAGAGCAGGATCTCGGTTGGCAATATCTGACCGAGCCGAGATTACCGAAGAAAACCAACCGCTGATTCTTGATACGACTATATATGCCATACTGATCCAGAGAAAACACTATGGTGAGACATGTAACACAGAAAAGCACCCACTTTGTTACCCCATTGACACATCATGGATATAATTAGCAACAGAATCATAAATATAAATATATACACAAATTAACATATACTGTTAGGATAAAGTGAAATCCTAATTATAGCATTGCATCTTGTATGACACAGGTCTGTAGCTATCAGCTGATTACTCTCACACATGCACACACACATTTTGTACTACAGCGAAATGTTCTTGCACTAGATTATTTGCTCCCATCAGTTTGTTCCGACATATTTACAACCATCACCCAGAGAATATGTGTAGCTCTATACATAAAATATAACACGGTGGCAGCTTGTAGGAACGTCACCAGTTATCTGCCTATACTTTGGTAAGAACTGCAGTGGAACAGGATTTATATGCACCAATAAAACATAAACGGTCACCAGTCAACAACATACCGTACAGCAGAATACAGTCACACAAGGCACCAATACCAGTAATCACACATTCATCAATCTAGAATTTTACATTTTTGTGGGCTTTTAAATTTTTTTTTAGTATATGGAAGGCATTTTTCATTACAGACACAAACATGAACTAAGACTATGACAGTGGAAAAATGGAATAATCAACACAAACGTGAACCAGTGACGTTCTATCATACACGTGATGCGCTCAACACAGAGGCTTGGCTATCAGTATAACAAGCAGCGATAGCAAATGCCCATAATGTTGATGTGCTATGTCGTTTTTGTTGTTGTTGGTTGTTACAGAGACATCACCTGACTGACACACTGACACACACGCACACAGCAAATTAGAGTCCACCGACAATTGACAGCCGCTGCAACAAACAACAAAGTTATGATGACGATCTTCGTGGACAGATCAGTCACATAGAGTTTTGATGAGTAAGACAAACGACATACCGAGCTGGGCCGCCGTCTCAACACAAATGCAGCAACTTAACTATGATAGCCTAATTACACATTTTTTAAATATAGATTCTTCTTAACAGGGCTACACAAATATATAAACATGTATACCAAATAAAATCTGATAAAGCCTATATCCAGCTAATAACACATAAAAAGCATCCTCTAGACGATGATGAGAGAAAAAGAACGGCACATAACATATTCACAGATAACCCTGATACTGTACAGTGTACCAACTGTAAATACTGCCACTGTTGACACCAAGTCGGAAAAATAAGCCATCGGTAGACACAGAACTCTGCCGAAGTGAAGAGTATCTGTCATAACACAGGGCAGCAATCCATGTTACATCAAACAACAGCCACACTCGAGTAGCAGTAACAGTATCATCATCACAGAAGCCAATCACTGACCAGAAGCTAATATAAACCGCTATTCGTTACTACTTTTTTTTTTTGGGGGGGGGGGACGATTTTGTAACATTTTTTTTTACACACGAACAAATGCTAAATGGCATCAAACCCAGAGGTTTAATCTGCTTTCTGAAATGGCTGGCCACAAATGCGTGTGGCATAAGGGCTGTTCTAATAGGTGCCATCTTGCTACATTCCTGATATGTGATCTACTATGAAAGACACGAAACCTGCGCGAACACTACAAAATTATCACACAACACCAGCACACCACACGAGATGAGGATGTATGTGCGGCCAACCACAACACGCCGATATACAACAATTAAATATAATATCAATAATAATATTAATAATAAATATTATGGAAAACGTCGGTTATTCATTGGGTAGAACTGAAGCTGCAATAAATTAAAATAGATTTCTGCTACGCTGTAACCAGACTGAAATGTGCCTTAACGGCATACACTATGACGACAGAATGAGCAAGTGAATGAACAGTGCATAGGATATAATAGAAAACCCACTGACATTAGACACCATAGTAGTAATAGAAGTATCTGACAATGTCTTATAACACATGAACACTTAGGACAGTTTGTTAACAACGTTCCGCACAGCTCTGTCAACATATCTGCAACATAAAATCATTTGCATAAGCTGAACCCTTACCGGTGTAAAATGACTGCTGGTAAGTGGGAGAACTTCACATATGTAGCAGTGACCCTGATTTGGTGGACTTCCTTGCCGCAACACAAGCCAGACACCCTTGCTGCCATTGAGGGGTGGGTGATGGTGGGGGGTCGGGGGGGTCGGGTAGACAAGTATGATGAACAAACGAGGAAATGCAGCACCAGTAGCCAGGACATTCAGAGCCAAATCCAAGGTGTTTACACTCACTTTCTCATCGGCAATGATTACTCTAGCATCAACAACAACACCAGTAACAACAGCTGCGGTGGTGTAAGAAGCTCAGTCAATGAACACAGCCAGCAGATGGGAGGCTAAAGTTGATAGAATAACCCACTCAGACAGGTGAGAATGACTATCACACTGCATGGCAGGATTGATGCCTTTGAGCAACATAAATGAAAAAGGAACTAACGCAGACAGTCAAACTGTGTGTGTTAATTATACAATCAGAACACAAGATAACAAGCTGATTTCGTTTAATTGTTTTAAGCACTGCAATAAGATAAAAGAAATTTACACTAAAATTATGAAAATAATCTTACACAAATGAAACGCTTTTGAGATGACAGCTAATGAATGTCGTTAAAATAAAGCTGTAGTGGTTCTAAAAACTTGCCCACACACCTCAGACTGGCTGGTACAGAATACTGTCACATGTCCGCACGGCTACAAATAGGTATTGCCAGAGAAGTAGCACTTCAAATATATGTTTGCACCGATGGTGGATCCGAACTGTGGACCTACACAACCATATCATAATGGAATCACAATACTTAGCATAATTATCAGACCTACAAACCAGCTGAGGTTAGAGCAGCTATGCACTGGATTACATCAAGTGATTCAAAAAGAAAAATAATCGATAATTTCCCATGATGGTTAGTTATCCAAGAGCTTAACCTGAAGTGGTCTGAATTATGCACAGTCTGGTTTCTGAATGATCACAGCAGATGTATTTAGCACACAGACTAGAATACTGCCAATATTCATCAAAATAATCTTTAAATGCCAGATTACTATAGCCTTATATACGATGAGGTTTAGACTGAAGGCCATTTGGAAGACAATCAAAGGCCATATAAATGGAGGGTATTTAATGGCAGTGTTGCCATCACTTTTCTACACTTAAGACAACACCTAATGTGGCACATCAGATTTGTGGCAATTAAATAAACACCAAATGAAGGCTGCTGGTATCCATCACACTGCAGCATTCCGATAATCATGATGACAACACCTATAATTGACTGATGGAATGAGAAAGAAAAGGAATGATTTGCTTACCAAAACTATGACTGCTGCCAAAATAAACCCAATCTCATATTATATACAAGCGCTGACTGCCAAGTACTAATGTGATGAGTAGACCCAACACATTAAATCGTCCTCCTCAGTGCAGAATGATACCATAGTCAGCATCTCATTGAGAACATCCAAGTTAATGCCATAATTTCGATAAAATAATGCTAAACAAAGTGTACTCTAGATGGTATACATCTAGACATATCCCTGAATGTGTTCCAAGATGATCCAGAATTTAACAAATCAAAACACAGGTATGAGACCAAAGTACAATGAGAATCTGCCAAGCTGAAGAATGGTCACATATAATAATTATTTGATAAAAAGGGAATCACAATCTTAAAAGAATGACCTTGTTCAGCAGATGTCCATGGACTAGAAATCTGTCAGTTGATAATGAAAACCAACGGAATAATTCTGACTGGAAAGAAACATTACATTGTTAGCTTATGATAACTTGCATAAATATCCTGACCGCTCTGGCTCCAAGACATGAGTATTGAAAATGAATACAAACCATTGGCTATTATAATATTGTGTATAAAATTATCAAGTGGCTATTACAGTCAAGGCTTACCTTTAGTGATAATGTACAATATAATTCAGGTGGGTTATGAGATACTCTTGTAAGAAATATATACATATATGTATTGCATCCGACATGGAAGAATATGGTGATAACACAAACATACAGTTACACACTGTGTACGTACAATCCCTTGAGCTACAAATGAAAGCCCATTAAATGGTCAGAGGTCAGATAATCATAACTAGAGCAGCTGAGATATCGCAGACACAACCCTCCCCACTGTATATCTGTCTCTCTCAATGAATACTTGCTGCAGTAGATCAAACTATGCTACACTGCCCACATGGTCAGTGTCACTGCCAAATACGTCAATTCCAAACAACCGGAACACTTTTTTTAACACCTCTTTCCCAACAGGGTTCACACAGACAGGAAAATATTTTTACATGAATTGTTTCCAGAGTTATCATGTGCAAAAAGTGTTTTACTGGGTAAAATATAATATACTGGGGCTTTCAATAACTAGCAAATGTAAAAGAGAAATCTGTGAATCAAACCAACAGATGCAATTTTGGTGGCTTAAATATTAATTGATCAGATACAGAAAAGAATTTTGTTTCCAAAAGTAATACAAGGGTTTCCCAGTTTGAAAGAGATTGTACAATCCTGTCTTAAATTATTTCTTGTCTGGGATTAAAACAAGTCATTTTCAATCAGACACCAACCTTATTATTCTTAACAACATAAAAGTGTCATTGCTCACTTTGGTCTCCCACCCACCCACAGTACACTCACAGCAGACAACGGAATGATTAAAGACACATGGAAATCTACATGGGTGAAATTTCTATTAAAAAGCCTCATACAAACTCACAGACACAGCAAGCCGACATGTGACCTGGCCACGGGCAACATATTCTGCATCAGCTGTATGCAATACTGCAGGGGAATATGGATGCTGAAGCTACGTTTATTGCATCAAGCACAGTTCAGTCACACAGCGGCTTGAATATAACTGTGTATGTGTGTGTGTATATATATACACACACAAACACACACACACACATATATATATCACCAAAATCATGATGATCATATTGAACGACCCTGACAGAAACAATCACACATTATTAATACACATTTTGAGAAGACTGGCTGGTGAGTATGCACTGAATTAAACTACCAGCATAGACACTCATGGTGCCAAGTATATATATACATGAAAGAAGCACATTTCTTTTCTTGTCTGACTAGAGGGCATCACTGTGACTAAATCCTGACTGAGTTTCCTTAACTGTTTGCACCAATTGTTGTACAATAAACATGCCAAGTTATATGAAACGAGTCTAATTATCTTTCCTAAATCTCCCTAACATGACAACTTGATGGAAGGATTTTCATACATTTCACTGGAATAACCTCACTATTGATATCAGTTAATAATTCACTTATCGTTGCAGTCTTCATCAATTATCAGCCAGATACTTTACAAAGTAATGCAACCATTGTCAAAACTTATAGCTACTGGTCAAAGCCTTGGAAAGTACATAAACAGTGTGCACACAATGCCCATTAAAGCTAATGATTCAGTGCAGACTGCAAACAGAGACATATCACATTGTTGCGATGGAGTTGACGAGAAAATTATCATGAAGAACACAAAAACAAAAACTCGACAACTTTAGTCAATTCAGATCAGAATCATTGAAATATGTGTTAAATACTAAATAAGCAAATGCTGTCGCTAGTGAAACGACAGCACTGCAATAGAACTTTCCCCTTTCTTTCTACAAATAGGCTAGTTGCTGCAAGCTAAATATGTACAAGACCCTTGATGGAGACAATGTGAACTGAGGCCTGTTCTATCACTCCGTTTTTCAACCACGTTTGGTTGTTTGTGGCACAGTTAGCTAACTCTGAAGAGCATCAATTTTAGCGAAAGCAGACAGAAATTAACTCCGCCTGTCTGAACACGACCAGCTTAAGAAAATGAACAGAGATTCTGTAATGCATTAGCAAAACCAGATTACACACACCGACAACGAAAAAAAAAAAAAATGTTAATCATGAACTAGTCTAACCACATACTGAGCTATAAGATGGGACCAAGAATTATATCCAAATCATTCATGCACAATATAAATATCTGTTAACACATTCACACACCTCTTATCTGGCCATCTCATGAACATAAATACACCAACTGAAGACATGGCATATAATAGAATATGCAGGCACCATGAAGAATACCTGTGACTGACGAGTCACAGACTAACATGCAACAATCACTGACAAAGAAAACATTAAAATGGCACATTCAGCAGTGAGTCTGACTCGCCGTTTGGTCGGTCAACGATAACACATTGATTATGCAGTGAACTAGATAATATCACCCATATACCAGGTCAATTTCTCAATAAGCAGCTACAAAAATTGATTACTTTCCCTTTAAAAAGACAAAAATACTCTATAAAAATCCTTAATCAAGCAAGGCCTGAGACTGTTCTCAAGAATCTGTTTGACACACAGGTAGTCTGAATATGTATTAGTACTAAGTAGGCATAGTTAACCAGTTTGTATTTTAAGTAACACATGGGTTCTCCTTGACACGCAGGAGATACATCTACATCTTTTAGCACCAACTTCTGATATCGCAAAGGCTTTTTTTGATTAAAATACACAAAGGATGTAGGACAAGGAGCACAGCTTGTTCCTAGTGACCTTCAATGATATGATGGCTTGATCAATGAGCGAACAAAAAAGCCTTTCCTTATCGAGTATAGCTTAAACAGCATGAGGAAATCCACAGTGGGATATGCTGCTGCAGAAACATATTAATTAATTGCTAGTACAATAAATGAGAGCAGCAAATAATGCTTGGAACCACCCACCAGCAATTCCCAGCTTCAGTTTATATTGCAGCCAAATGCTTCACACATGGATATATCTATATATATATCTCACTCACACACAAGCCATTTTCAGACATCACACATATGCATACATCTCTATATATGCATACACAGGTTAAAGACACACAAATTCATAGCACAAATATCATGGTGGCAGTTGAAGTGGAAAGATAGAAAATATCACATTGTTTGAGTGTTACTTGTACTGTCTTGGCTAGCATCAAAAACTTGATCATCGGAATGCACCACTGGTGAACTACTATGGGAAGCTATAATGGACGATGATGTCATGTCATTATGGTTCTGATTGTGATCAACGAGGGGTGAACCCTTTGGAGCTGGACACTGGTTACATTTCTTGTAGCTGGAATTCTCCTCACTGCCACCTTTCATTGCAGCCAAAGATGCATTATACTTCTTTTGGAGTGCACGCTGCAGCTCGCTGTCATCATTCTCACTGAAATATATAAATTTATTCAGTATAATTTACACCATTCAGTATCCTAGAAATAAGGGGACAGGAAGAGAGTGTATTGATATTTGGTCCACAGTTTGATTCATTCAGGATATTTTCGATGATCATGTTAGTTATCACACACAAACAATTTATACCATATCAACTCTTCATTAACATCCTAACCCAGGTTAAACTACCACCCTAATCCATTAGGGATTTACCAAATATCAAAGTTAATGTTGCATTTGGGTTCATCAAAATGTTGCTGACCATCCAAATTTAAATTAACCTTTAAATTAAAAGCTGGTGGATGTCTATTTAAAAACCTTACTGCCGGTCAATAATGAACACTTATTTTCATTCCTCCATTCTTTTATATGATCATGCCAATACACAACACTGCAATAAATAATTAAATTTCAACCCATTCCACAAGAAATACATCCCTGAAGTAAGTGAATAATAAATAACCTGTCAAATGGTCCAGCATCATTATCTGGATCACCTTCATCTTCCATAATTGGTTCCAGATCTAGAATGCATCTGGTACTAGGCTTCAGCTTGGTGAGAGTACGACGAGACACGGTCCACTGGAGCTGCAATCGTGGCAGCTTGGAGGGCTGAGTGCCATATTTGGCCAGGTAATCAGATACCAAACCACGACACACCATAAACTCCATGTCTGAAATCTATACAAAACATGGCACCTATTAATTAAACAGTGGCGATGATCAATCAGGTTTCATATAAACCACCAAGAATTTAATTCAAGGGTTTTGGGGGAAATGTGCCACCCCTGCGATTAATAGCAAGATATTATAACATGCATCTTTGTCTATGTAATAATCGCCTATAACAAAGAAAAGGTCCATGATGCTGTAATAAGATACTAACCTGACAGTAGTATTGCAGCTCCAAAACTGGTGTTACCTGTTCCATAGTTGTCAGCAAGCACTTCTCCTCCAACCAGTTGCTCAGCAGACTTAATGCCAGTGTCTCCAACTAGTAATGAATGAAACCAAAAACTCCAACTAGGATAAGGCACTCACCTAAGATCTCATTATATTCTTATCAAGACAACATCCACTGATAACGGATCACGCCACAATGACATATTTTTACAAGAAACATCAAAACTAGAGTGACGTAGAAAACTTCATAAAAGATACAGTAAAATTAGATTTGCAAGAGCAACAAAACTAACCCTGAACTTGGTGAACTCAAAATTACACATGAGCACTTCAAGCTTGCCAATCAGCAGATTCAGGACATTTGGCTCTTTAGGGTGAAGCTGGATTCCTAGTACTTCATAGAAGAGCTGGAGGAAGGTCAACGGTGTGATGGCATCGAGCTGCCACTGAAGTTTGTCAAGGATGAGATGTTCCATACGAGAAAGGTCGCTACTAGTGCCACCACACTGACTAAGTTTGATCAGCTCTGCCGCGCATGGAATGAACATGCTGTGAACTTCTGCACTCCTAATGGCAATGTAGAAACAGCAAGTTGCTATACAGGAAAGGTACTTTGGGTGGGCCTGAAAATAGCAAAGTTGAAAATCACACAAGTGATAACTATAAACTAGCATATTGTACACCACAGATAAAATCATCCAGTTACAAGTCAGCATGTGCATCAGCAAATACCATATCAGACTATCCAAGCCAGAAATTAGCTATCCACAAACAAATTCTGAAAAACTGTCACATACAGTACCAGAAATGTTTTTTGCCAGTGGTAGATTACAAACTGCACTAGCTCATTGTCCCAAACATTATATACAAACCCTAAACATGTATTTGAACTAAAATTCTTCAAAATATTTGTGTCTGATAATAAAAAGAAATTAGTTTTATCCATTTCATTATATAAAACTACTCTGATTTCCAAATATTTGAACATTTAATTAGGAAGCTATTAGTATTAATGTTTTAAAAATCATTTAAAATCAGTATCAATCCAATTGTACTACCCACTGAGCAATTCCAGTGTTAGCAGAAACCAGTGCACAAAAGGAGGTACCTACATGTGATAACAGGAGTAGGACTAAATAAATAACAAATGTAGAATCTAGATACTATTTGCTGCTCTTGTTAGTTTATCTGACACGTAATTGAACATATAAAGTGTTTACTGTGGGGAATATTCTAAAACTCAAAATCAATTTAGAGGCAAATCTGCATAGAAATAAACTGTACTTCATGATATTTCATCTAAAAAATCACAAGCATTAATGGACCGACAAGAAAACCTTCTTCTAAGATTTAAATTTGTTAAAGATGCAGCATACAGTCACTTTGATAACCATTTGTTAGCAACAATGTACATTTATTTTGTGGCTCTACTTGTAGTAATTTGTTGTTATTTGTCATGCATGCATATATATTCTTAGACAGAAACACTTTCAAAATATAGTGTTCTATCTAGATAGTCATTAAGGTAAACCAATCTTTGGGTTTTAACTGCTGTTACAATATACCAGTTTGCCATTAGAATATACAGATTTTAGCAATACTATGATATGAATCAACTTTCACTTTAATATTCATAAATATCTGTGCAGACATCTGTTGAAATAAAAATTAGCAATGCACATCCCAGGTGCAACTCAGTTGGAAAAACCGGATTTGGCAGGCCCACAAATTTAAAAGGTCTATAGCACAACAACTGAAAGAGCTATTAAAACCAAACCCACGTCATAAAAAAGCCAGGAAAAATATCTTTAACTTGGTACTAAAAGTTTTAAATCTACCACAAACTTATTATTCAGGAGCGATTTGAAATCAGTAAGTTGCTCCAGTAAGCGGGTTAGTCGACAATCCAGATTTATCACGTCACAGGATGTGACATCCCCATTTCTAAAATTAACTAGGACGGAGTGCATTTTAATATTTAAATACAAATTTATGACCAATCAGAACTCGAGGTGGCCTTCACTCCGGTGCTTGAATGGCAAATATCTGTTACAGGCACTTCGAATAGTGAAGTCTTAAAGATATTGTAATTGTTCATTCACATTTAGCTAAAATAACATTCTTCTGCATCTTATGATCTATAATATATTACATTTAATTCTCCGGAATTGACTCATTTGTTGATTGTGACGCTCTCCAGCGAGCATTCAATTTTTAGAACAAGGAGTTCCCAATCATGTGGTGGGATTCTCGGGCGATGATTGGCTGAGGGTGATGTCACTGTTGTAAACAAAGCCATGCGAGTAATTTATTTTTAGAAATAATGTGAAACAATACTGTAGACCTAGTGTAAGATTAAGTTAACACATTCTGAAAATAATCAACTGATTTAAAACAAAAGTGAATGTAAGTGACACTGCAGTTAGTTGAAATTGAATTTGTTTATTCCCAGGTAGGAATACTACTGACCACTTACTCAATGGTCATCCTGGCAATCGGCCTGTACCAGCTCTTGTGGTCATAGGCACAGCCAGTTGTTGAGTTTAAAGGTCCAGTCTGCGGGGTTAACCCTCTAGAACCTATACCACTTGTGGTGTTAGGTGGGTTAATTTCTCCATGTGATTTATACATGGATTCTTGTTTGGGGTGCTTTATACGGCTCCTTTTACAAGAGTAGACTGCATCCGGTGGTCAGAATTTCGTGAAGAAATGTTTCAGGCAGAAGCTCAACCCAGATGCTATCACTGAGCTCATCATCTGTGACATATACAAGCATGCAAGCAAAGAGAATGCTGACACTGCTACACATTAATTGTCAGGATGGTCTGGTGTGAACTTGGAGGACCATATATGATATACTTCCCCTTCTTCCACCATCCTAATGTAGAAGCAAAACAGAGGGGAACTGTAGAAATGGCTTGAGCTTATGCCAGCATAGGAGGAGGAAATATTTGTGGGATAAGGCAAAAAAAGCATGGTAAATGGCTGAGGGAGAAACATAGACTTGAGGCTGCAGTCCAGAAGCATCTCAAGGAAAAGCAGCTGGAAGATGATGAGGCAGCGAAGAAAATAAAGTGGGTAAAGCTGATTGTTAAGAAAGCAAAAGGCAGATAAGCTTCAACATGTGAAGGCAAAAGGAGAGCAAAGGACCATTGTGATGCAGGAAAGAAGAATACAGCCAAGTCTAGAAGGAAGGGTAGTAGAAATAAAGAAGATACAGAAGTCCCCATGTGATAGATACAATTCTGATAGATTTACTCGTTGACTTCATAGTGGTTCCAATTATTTAAAGTGAACATATCCCAGAATCCGATCTCTAAGGAGTGGTCCGTAGCTGCAAGCCAGCCAATCAGATTTCACCATGTTTGACAATTTCCCTGCCTTTCTATAGAACATTAATGTTTTAAATAATGGAAAATTGTGTCTTTCAGGAGATTTTCTGTTTACTACAGTGCTCAAAATTTGATGCAGCTCATGAAGAGTTTTAATTTGATATATTACTCACCCATGTTGACTATTCGCCAGTGGGTGCCAAAAATGGCGGCCATTTTGAATTTGGTCATGTGATACAGTGACGTCAGTGATTTCTATTTAACACAGATGGACTGAGATTGCACAACTGGAACATTTAGCAATTACTACACATATGCTGTGGTCTGTTTGATTAATGTGACTGAGGGATGTGGAATTCTGGGTGTCCATCTAGGATTTCATGACGGCCATCTTGGATTTGTGTTATGCATAGGAAATAAGGTTTAGAGCCAAATTATTCAGCACATCAAATACTACAATTGTGTGTATTTTCATAAATGTTGCTTGAGTGGTTATGGAGAAATTTGGTTTATGTATGTAATTTGTGCTCAGATGTCTTCACTTTACCATGTTTCCAATGAGGTTGCGAGCTAAAACTAAGGTTACTCAGCACCCATAGGTCTGATTTGCAAAATTCAAAAAGGATTTTCCTTCTTTCACTCAGCTCTGTCCTGAAAATACATTCTTGTATATATTTGGGAGGGTTGAAATTTTGGGTGTGCATTGCTATATAAAGAAAATTACCACTATATTACCATGACAAACTGTATTCTGATAATATGAGAGCAGATGTGGCATTTGTGCTCAATTATCACTGAAGAAATAGGCAGACTCCTCAAGATTAACCCTTCTGCCACTTCACACAAATTCTCTGAAAGACTTGTTAATCCTGTCTGTGATTCACATAAGAAGCTGTCTGGAAGAAGGTACTGAAATGACTTGATCACTTGCCCACATCTGATTTCCAACATATACAACATTATAAATTTAACAGCACCATCTCTTGTATGACCACAGCAAGTCGCAAGACAGTATTAAATAATAAATGTCTCTACTGAACATTTGAAAAGACTATTTACATTTGTAGAGTATACTATTTATGGTGCTCTCCTGACAACAGATATTAATATCAAGTGAAAGTACATCTACATCAAGTATTGGTGTAGATACTCTTGGGGTGCCAGTTATAAAGGTTTATACTCTGGTCACCAGCATCCAATTTATAAAGTTCAGACATTGGAGTTATGATTCTTACCACACTTGATGGTTTCCATGTCTGTTAATCAATAACCAAGTACTATTTTCATGCAATATAACCACACAAATCACTGTGTAAGATCTCAGTACACATATCTTTATGTCAAACATTCATTTCTTTTGATATACATATATGTACCATATATACTCGCATGTAAGTCAGATAGGTCGAGGTCTATTTTTGACCCTGTAATTCTTTCCTGGGGCATATGCTGACTGTATAAGGTCAAGTGTTGGCTTAAAATCCCTCAAAATCCTAATCATTGTCGTCATTCATGAAAAAGCTGACCCAGTCGTTTCAATCTCATGGTGTCAGCAAGTGCTTCGTAAATATATTAATAGGCCTATCAATTCCTTCAACGGAAGCTACACACACACACAGATTTCGCTTTGATGTTATAACTAATAAACAAACTTGTCACACCACACAGGCCTGCTCCCAACTTCACCCGGCAAGCGTTATTAATTAATTGTTTCACAGCAAGTGGCAAGCAAGTTTGCAATGTGAACAGTGATTCCTATATTATCGTTATCATCTGGAAGTACCTGTAGTTGACAGCGAGTGACTATCAAGTACTATTACACAGACTGGCATGTTTGCGAGATCCAAATAACAGTTTGGTGAAAAGTAATTGTTATTTATTGAATAATAATGGATTAGTTGGCAGTGATGTCACAATTTTATTCCGACTCTAGCTCTTATCGGGTTGAATCCTATAGTGTTGTGTGTCAAGGATGGCCGAAAACATCTTTCCTTCGGCCGGTAGGAAATAGGATGCATATAAGTTCTGGAAGCTCCCGTTTCCATAACCAAAAAAATTGACTTACATGCGTGTATACAGTATTCAAGATTACTGTTATGGCAAAACTAGTTTATTCTATTCATATCTCTTGCTTTTTATGGTTAAAAATAGTCATGGCTAGAGTACATTACAGTAAATTTAGCTGGTAACTGTCACTGATCCGGTAAAAACAGGTTTACCATTATCCACATTTCAACAAACATGTTACTATTGAAAACAAAAAAGTAATTTTCTAACAATAGTTATCATAAGGCCATTAGTTTTGAATACTTGGTTTATGGAAAATTCCTGTTCCAAAAATTGGGATCAGTCGGAAACAAATCACTGAAAACATAGGGTTGGTTGGAAATAAAATGACACTACCGGCATGGTTCGCCATTTTTCCAATAGATTCTTACACGGTCACCGATATCTACTTGAAATTGTCATTGAAAACATTGCAGTAGCTTAATCCAAGATGGTGAATTGGTGTCAGGCTAATAACTGTCAAATGTAACCTGACTGGCTGGCGAGTAGCATTTGCTATGATTTTTATTCACACAAACAATCATTTGTTCTGGTTATACATGAGCCAAAATAATATTTCTTGCCAAACTAGTCCCAAATATATAATAACAGTGAATTATTTACATAAATGTTTACAGTACTTCATCAACTTTATTAAGTATACAAGATTTAAAGGTAATAAATCAAGACATGCGTGAAAAGCAGATCATATTTATTCAGTGTATGAACCTCCTCACCCCTTCTAGTTTTAGCTGTCTGATCCACCCACTTATATTTAAATATGAACTGACATGGAATAGCAAGACTAGGTACAGATATATTATTCTTCTTCTTCAACAATCAATGTTTTCTTATTCTTTATTGTTCTAAGTGGATTTTTACCCCATGTAATATTTTCCCAGGACATCTCCAGGACCTGGACAATGAATTTGTTATTTTCATGATCACAGGGAACTACAGACTTGCCTAAGAGACAGATATTCAGTGCTGTTGATAATGGTGACACCATACACGATGCTACCATGTCCACAAATCAATCATCAACTGCTCAATATCTTCTTGCTACACAGCATTTTTTATATCATCAGTTTTAAATTAAATTAGCAGATATTTTTAAACTGAATAAATATAAATTCAACGATAACATAGAACCTTTTAGTCGCATAGAGCTAAACAAATTTAGATTACTCACCTTTACTTTTCCCAGCAGCCTATCCAAAAGATTCCCAGCCAGCGCAAAAGTATTTGGGTTGCACCCATAGAAAATACTGAGAAACCTTAAGTTGCTAATTGCAGTATCTCGGTGGAGACTAGTAACTTGGTTATCATCCTAAAATGTTAAATTTACATAGACAGGAACATCGTATAAAAACAAATAATAAGATAATTAGATAATTATGTTACAGTTTAAAGTATCAGACCTACCTCTGAGGTCTGAAGTAAATTATTGTACACATTGGGTTGAAAGACATGGGCTCTCTGTAAACATTCTTCAATATTCTGATACAACTCGCTCTTCCTCAAAAGGGCTTGTGCCTGCAAAGTCAAATGATGAGATCATTGCATTTTATTTAATGGGAAAAAACAACAGCATTCAGCAGTTTAAGTTGTCTGAAAAAATGTCATTGATACATACCTGCATCAGTAACTTCTCGTCCACAGAAGCTGATGCACCAGCAGTAGAATCGAGACTTAGGTCAGACAGACCAGACAAGACACCCCCACTCAGACCCAACGCTTCCTTCGCTAAGTCAGGTAAGGACATCTCAATTGGAGGTATCATGCTCATCAAATCTTCAGCTGCTTCCATTTTCATTGACATAGCAGATTTGTCCACCCCTTCAAGCCCCATAGCGCATCTGCAGCACCTCTGTCGCCAGTCTATTAGAAATAATCTAATTTCCCATAGCTTGCGACGTTCAGCTGTGATAAGAGACATGACGTGCTTCATTATAAAAGTATGATAATATTGTAAACTTAAGTAAACAAAGGCGCAAATTCATTTTAAGTTTGGCGCCTAATGACGTTTACTGTGACGTGGATTTTCATTGGTCCACACGCTAGTATATGTAAAGCTGTTTCTGATTGGTGGACTATGTAGGCCACAACAAAACATAAACATATCTACCAAACTTTCCACCATTACTGGGTGGTACACTTTTGGCACGCAAAATACACGATGGCGAGAATGAATTTGCAATAATTTTACCAACCAATACAACCCTTACAGTCTATACAAGAAGCTTGCAATAATTTTGTACGCAGACTTACCACATAAGCTGCAGAATTTACTGTAATTTCACCAGCAGAGTGACCTTCGGGCCCGCTCGTACCTTGGGGACGGATAGCTCTCCAGGTGCGCGAATCACATCGCCTTAATGTAGTTCTATACCGACGATGCATTATTATTGACCATTTCTCAGTGGTTTCCGTGTAATTATCAAACTGTGTATTCCCATTGATGTTTCAATAATGTTGCTAGCCTGATAACCTGTTGACGCCTGCAAATTTAGACGAAAAGAAACAGTCTCCTGCATTGCGTATTAATACGTGTTTAAATAGATGTTATGCGGTTGCAACGACCCAGCCAGAGAACGGAACTACTTTGCAGTGTTTTGACAGGCGCTGCATAGTTTTATTTATTTTTGCTATTTTCCTCCTTTTATTCGATTTAATGCTTTAAATAACGGTATGGAGCCCAAGTCTCAATAAGAGAGACAACGGCAAAGTGTATGGGACGCCAGCCCCCATATATAGGGAAGATTCGCCGTGAAAACGGGGAGGTGAGTTTCAGACTACAAAAAGAACTGTTTATGGCACTGTTTAAGCGTATTTAGGACAACGTCTCCATCGTAACTGATCGTATATTCAGTGGTGTTTATGTGATCTTTTTCCTCTAGAATTATCTAAATTCACGTCTACTTTTAAATCTTCAATAGATGTACAAGTTTATTGAATGATAGTTGCCAGGTTTCATCAAAAATTGTTTATTTTGAAAGTGGGTGTGTTACGTCAGCTGATTTATTTTGGTACAATTCAATTGTCCTTGTACAATTCAAATATTTCGACGCCTTTGTTGATATCATACACAATTCAAGTTTTTTTTTGCATCTGCCTTTCTTCATAATTTGTCTTATAGTTATTAACAGTCTATCAGACTATACAATGATACATGATTCTGTTAGACGCATTTCTTACTGATAGATCTAGATCATCTAGATAGATTAGAGTTGATTGAGACTGCTGAGATACGCAATTCACAGAGTAAAACTAAATCTAATCGGAACAGCTAAATTAAGTCATAAACCCTATTAATCAATTAACACAAACTGGATACTTCATAACCAGTCACCTTTTGAGTATCATATTGTCACACGAGCCTGATGGGGAAGTTTGTCAATCAGTTATACCAATATTCCACACTAACTATTTCACAAGTCAAGTGTATCTAGTAATCTACCATATCTCAAAAGTAATATTTCCCCCAAAATTTTCACTGGAGTTTAGATTTAAATTAAGCATTTAACTAAGTTGTATTTGCATATCAGCAAATTTTGTTTCATCATAGATTAATTGACTGATAAAGTGAAAGATCTATTCTATATGTGATTTTTGTTTTTATTACACAGACTGTTCTATACACTACATATAATTTCACATCAAATTGGTATCCAGACAAAATCTCTCAGGACAAAATCCCACGGTATAAAATCTACCCGGACATAATCCCACTGTACAAGATACCACAGGACATAATCACAGAAATTGAAAACAGGGACAAAATCCCACACATTAAATTACATGGTAAAAAGAGAACTACATTTTATCACAGTAATTTGTTGCATTCAAGTAGAGCCCATTGATACAAATTGTAATTGGTATTTTGTATGGTGGGATTATGTCCGGGTAGATTTTGTACCATAGGATTTTGTCATGTGAGATTTTGTCCCAGATTCATTATTTTAATGCTACTAAATCTAGCAGTAAACCCATGCTTCACCTAGGAATGTTTGAATTTTGTTTAATATTTTTATCAGTAATTAATGATAACTCCCACATTATCATTTTATAATAAAAAATCTCTTGTCAGATGCCACTGCACAAAAGTGGCCGCAAAACACCAATCATAATCATCTTGTCAGATGCCACTAACATTTTTCAGTACAAAGCTTATTAACTTTGTGTTATTATGTTTGCTGAGTAGACCCCACAATCAGCAGCAAAATGTCTCAGGGAATTTGGTGTTAACTAGCAAGTATAGGTCACATGAATGTGACATACACCCCCTCCCAGGCCCTGCTGGACAGATACAAATTGGAAATTCCTCATGAACACCTCAATTAAGAAGAGTTCCAAATATGAAACACATCATTTAAAACACTTTGACATCAGACTGCTCTCAGTTGTGATTAGTTATTTTTTAGTCTTATTCTCACTCTATTCAGCCATATTATCATTGTAGCTTGATCTAAAGAAAATTGATCTGGACATAGATTTCATATTATAGTTTGTATTTTCATATCCAAATGGCACTCAGTGGATCTTATTTTTTAATTTAATACCAGGGTATAAAATATCATCATCATTTATGATAATGAAATTTGAATTATGCAATCTTAGTTTGCCTCCAATTGTGTCACACCGAAAATAGTGCTATCATATGAGATTCAGCTCAAGTAGACTAAAATTAGAGTGCAAGTTTGGTCTTTTACAAATAAATGGTATTAGAAAAAACCAGAGACAGAGTGATTACAATACAATGTAATCGAGTACAAGTATGATTACTCTGAAGATGCCTGACTGCTTAGAAAACAAATGTGTACATGTATGATTACTTTATAATGTACTCAAGCATGAGTACGATTACAATAATAACATTTCAAATCCAGGGATCAAGATATCCAATTCAAATTTGTGGTGTATCAAACACAACATAGTTGTGGATTTAGACAGGTTTAGAGTTTACACTTAAACATAATAGGCAGGGATTTAGCAGCTAACCCCTCCCCCCGACCCAGTCATGATCCTGGAAGTAGGAAGCTTGACCAGTCATTCACGCCATACTGACAGAGCAAACAATATAGGTGGCTCATGAGGGCTGTGGCATGGCTTCTAAAATTACAAAGCAAGAAGTTAGGGGATGCTTATCTATTGTAGTGTGTCCCAAGGACCATCACAATATAACTTTGTACTACAGGAGGATCTGGAGATATTGCTTCTCTGAGGAGAGAAGGTGTTAAAATGTAAATTACTATTAATTTAGGGAAATCTGACTGAATAATTACTTAACTGAAATGTTCAACAGTAATGGAAAATTAATAGCTCAATTAATATAAAATTTATTGAGTATGAGTACGATTAATCAGAAAGTACAATTCCTACGAGTACAGAGTACGATTATCTCTAAGTTGACATCACATTATCAGCTTAACTTTTTATTTAGTAGCAGTATTTATTGGTTTCAAAATGTTTCCACTAACTTTTATGTTATAACTATGAAATAAAGAAAGATATAATTTTTGTGCTAATTAATAATAATATAGTTTCAGTCTTATACACTTGACAGTATAATCAGTGCTGATATTTGTTCAGGACAGAATCAGAATTATAGATCATATAGGTAAAATATTCAGCCTTTCTAGGCCTCTGACATGGATAACTGCTCTCTTACTAAAATTATAATGTTATGGGCATGGTTTTTAGAATGGATCAGAAGTTGTTTATCTAACAGACAACAGTATGAGCTACTTGGTAAATTCAGGCTAGCACTATTTACAGATATAAAATACTTTTTATTTTACACAGCATGATTTATGATGTAAAAAATGAATTTGTCAAAACTGAAGAAAACAAACAAACTTAATTGGGACAAACAGTTTGAGTACTACTAAATTATCATTCATTGTATATAGTATAGTAAGCATCAGAGGTATTAATTTTCATACAATTAGCAAGTTAGCAAATATGTATTTTAACTGATAAATGCAAAGGTAGTCCTTTATAAATATAATGAGACATTTATTCCATGCCTTAACAGTAACTTGCTTGTGGTGTTATTTTTCATAGTAAGTGTGACTTCAATCACTTCTATAAAAGCATGTTTCATGTAATTCCAAATTAAATTGCTGTGATTGAACAACATCACTCCCTTGACTGTTGTTTATCATTTCAGGCCAGTTGGCACTAGGAAGAAGTGCATGGACACCACCATGAAACTGCCTATTGCATCATCACATGATGCAAGGCAGCTCTTCCGAATGCTTGAGGAGATCCTTCACAAGGAACAGGAACAGTGGAAGCTTTACAACCGTAACAATTTTGAGCAGGTAAGAGTTCAATGTGAAGATTCGTTGCATCAAATAAGCTCACAAAATGTTATCACCCTGGTGGTATAATAATTTTGCCTTATAACGTAGTATGAGTTTTGTTAAGAAACTAATTAATTTTGATTGGTAAAATTGATTGGTTTTTCAATACTTAGCTGAAGCGTATAAATCAGAAAATAGTCATGGGGTATTTTACATGGGAAACACCTATATCCAAGAATATCTGATGGGAATTATAAGAAAACTAATGAAACAGTATTGGGTGATAATAGGAGACAATTACAGCAACAGCTGCATAATAACAGCACCGGCATTACTTCCAATGATACCTTATATGACCATTATTTAGACAGGAATATACTTTCAAGCATTACAAAGCATAAGTAGACTGTTCATTTTCTTAACTAAGGCCATTATTTTTTGAATACTTGTTTTACGGAAAATTTTCCTTCCAAAAATAGGATTGGTCGTAACAAAATAATCACTGAAAACATAGGGTAGGTAAAAATGTTGACATAAAGTTATAATTTCTGGAAGATTTGCCAGATTCAGTACCCAACCATTTACAACTGCCCCACAACACATTCTGGATTACTGGCTTTATTTTTACATTGATAATCAAATTCAGTTTGACCATGATATCCACCAGCGTGTCTTTTTGTCGACAATTGTATGGTCCACGATAATGTTTTCTATAACATATTCTTCCTTTAGTTGGGATTTCACAATCTCTCCAATAGTTTAGCTTTTTTGAGCCTTTATAATTTCCTCTTGATCATGAATCATCAGGGAAAAGTAAACAATGGACAAGTCATTGTAGAAATAACTGAAATAATTTCGGCATGGTGTACAGATGAGCTGGCACAAAAATAAGAATAAAGTCATTTTAATTCCCAACAGCAGGTTTCAGCTGTAATCAGCAGCTTTGTAAAACAAGTATTCAAAAACAATAGCCTAATTAGTTGATGATAAGCTAACCTCTAAAGCAAATTGTGATTGCTTCTAAATGGAGTGGGACAATACAAAATAGGAGTGCTCTTATCATCACAGGTCATAATTTAAAATACGAAAATCACCAAAGAATGTTTTTGTAGTCTGTTTTTATCTTTCTTCATTTTTTTATATTAACGGGAATATTGTGTGGTAATCAGAGTGAAAGTGAGGGTTTTACAAGACTTTTTTATGGTCAATAATGGTTGACTAATAAAGGGTTTGAAGCAACTTCTGTGAAGTGACCATGAATACAGTTGTATCATATGATGTATTGTAAAAATATATAGAGACTGAGTATAGCACAGTGACTCCAATTTACATGCTTACCTATTTTTACTATCTCAAGTCTTTAATTTATATTTGCAATTTATTGATTATATCTCACATGTAACATGAATAAGGTTTTTAGTTATTTGGCTATAATTGTTCTCCAGGCTAACATGGTCACTGCTGGTCAAAGAAGAGAGACCGTCCGATGGTTTTTCCAGCTCAATAATCACTTTGGGTTCTACCCAGAGACATTCTTCCTCAGTACGACCATGTTGGACAAAGTGCTGCATTCTGTGAAGGTATGATCAGTGGCAAAGTTGGACCAGTTTGAAAATATGAAAATGTTTGTCTTACTTTTATATAATATGTTTATCACTGGTAATTTAAGACTACCTTATATACTCTGGTATAAGTCACACTTTTTATACTCCGAAATCGACACCAAAATTAAGTGCAACTTATACATGGGTGAGACTAAAAGGGAAGATCTATTGGCATAATTTAGGGGAAAATATAATAATATTGTTTTTCAACCTTAATAATGAAAATATGAACAATAAACAAATTTATTAGGTGTGTTTTCGTTGTTTTTCTTTCAAAGTCAAACTCAATCGTGATAACCGCCATGATTATTTAATCCAATGATGTTACCTGTGGTGCTATCATAATGAAAATGAAACAGATGATCAATAATGAATCATTCCATGCATCAGCTGGCTGGTGGGCATGTTTCATGCTCCGTAATAAACTGGTACTCAGCAAGTGGGTTTTCCCTTAGTTGTCACCTAAAACATTTATCTTGACACTTTGCTGATTTTAGTGCATCTTATATGCCGGTTCAAATCCAGGGGGCTTTATTGGTCCTAGAAATGGGTGTGTCTTATACACAGGTGTGACTTATAACTGAGTATATACAGTAGTTCTGTCATGTTAAAGTTAATGATGACTGTATCAGATGTTACCATTTTTGAGTAAATTATTACACAATAACACTTCTATAGTAAATTTATCTCTTATGATAAAATTTACTCAGCAGACATAAATGTTAGAGGGATGTTTGTTTATGCTTAACTGATTTACTTCTACTCATTATTTAAAAGAATTTGTTGATCTTCAGTGTAAAATTAAAAAATATGCTGTGAGAGAACAGTAGGCAATGAGATGACATTTACACCAGTATAATAGCACTGACACCATAATTTACCATATAGAATAGTATGATGTATTCCATTACCATACCACTACCACTGACTGGCTAATGTTATTCATCAAGCAAATCAAGATAAATATGTATAATTGGCCTACGAATAATGATAGGTGTTGTGCCGACATATGATAAAATGTGTTCTACATACTATGTGAACACCACACAGATATGACATATCCTGTAACAGCTGTTGGTTTGTTGCCAGTATAGATAATCAATAGTATGTACAACCATAAAGTATGGCCTCCTAGCTTTATTGCTGATTACATTTGCCATTATGTCCAAGAGAATATTAAAAGTATTTTAAAATTAGTGTTTAGAATTAGATCTAGATGTACATGTACTCTGTTTTTGTTTAATTCATGTTGTCTATTTTATTCATGATTCATGTTGTACATTATTTGTGCAATAACATATTCATTTGTATTGCATAGCAATGTTTATGTTGGGAATGGGGTTCAGAAGATGAGTAAAAACTTACTCAAACAAATATAGTACCATGTTTATTCCATGTTTTTGTACACTTTAATTTTATACACAGGTTCGAAATTTCTTTAAATAAATGCTAGCCTGTTTTATAGGATACTGAACATATTACCTGTTTGTTTTCAAGCAGGGGTATTATCCCCATTGTGAGTCCAATACCATTTCAGTGATACTAATTATGTCATGTGAGATACCATACATTTAGCTATTTCTGGCTATATCACTGGTTGAGCAGCAAACTGGATGCCTACCAACAGAAAAATATTAAATTAATCTTGTAGAGAGAAACTGATTTTTTTACTCTTTTAATCATAAATAGTTTGCTAAACCAATTTTTACCTCTGTGATCTTGAATATTCATTTAAAACCATTCAAACATGACATAAGTTGCATTTGTATTTTTTAAATATGTTTTCATGCTATTTGTATTTGAATAATTGAAGAGTACTGTATTTAATAATTTTATTTTAAAATACTCTTATCATTAAAGATTTCTGTAAATTCAGATATTTTTCAAAATATTAATTCTTCTCAGTTGCAACGTAAAGGTTGTTGCTGTTTTCTGGCTACTTTTGTGCATAAGGTAGGCTAAATGGGCCAAGCAACCTCCAAAGGTAATGGAGCAAAGTAAAAGATGAAACGCCCTTCTAACATAGCTCTGGCCAGGGTTTGAACCCAGGTGCCATAGATCTGTGGCCAACCACGCTACCAGTTAGGCCATGGTGGTGCATTCTTCCCAGTTGCATTATTATTAACTTCATCTCTATCCATTAATATATTTTTTAAAGAATCCCAACAACATATTTAATTTTTATATTGTCAGTTGTTTTTAAAACATTTTAATATTTAATTTTTTCTGTTACAGGTTCGACCCAGGTTTTTAAAGTGTATTGGTATCACTTGCTTTTCTCTGGCTGCCAAGACACTTGAAGAGGATGAGGTATGTTTTCTGGATTCTACAAATATTTATTTATGAGAATATATCAAGATTTAACCATACTGAGCAGCTAACCTGCATGTATATCTTCTATCATTTGAATGGGTATTATGCTTATTATAGCTACAGAAGCATTAGATTTGTAGATTTTTTAATATTGATCTTGTTAGAATAAATAAAGAAAACATAACACACTTGGGTATAATTCTCTTCATTAAACTGGTATTATTCTCATTTACCTATGCATACATGAAAGGATACTCATTCTTGTGTTTGAACGTGTATGTCAATAAGGTTTCAAACAATAAATTATATATTTTACAGTCAATGCTGAAACGTGTGGTTTGTGAAATTATTAATTTCCTTTAAAATGTAGATGATTATTGTAACTGATTTTAGCATGAGTAAGTGAATTTTTGTGTACCTTGTTAATATTCTGTGTGTGTGTGTGTGTGTGTGTGTGTGTGTGATATTTATCACACATACATACATACATAC
The DNA here is from genome assembly GCA_025642065.1 of Paralvinella palmiformis. Lineage (NCBI taxonomy): Eukaryota > Metazoa > Annelida > Polychaeta > Terebellida > Alvinellidae > Paralvinella > Paralvinella palmiformis. The sequence goes on along the minus strand of JAODUP010000012.1, from coordinate 820,373 downwards.
TGACAGATAGATAGATAGATAATTTTATAAAATGATGCTTTGAAGACCAAATATTGCTGCTCAAGAATCTAGCCATACTACATTCTGACAAATGATCACAATTTTTACTGATGGAACAATTTCTTCCTTTTTCTGAACATCCATGTAGTATATTGATGAGCAGGTTAATGTCTTGTTTTATTTGGTAAACTAAAAGCATCTGAATTTAGAAATGTTTCCACACCGAAGTATACTGGAGATAAATTTGAACTACCTGTAGTGATACTGAACAGTTTTAGAACAGTGATTTAAATTAAGGATAATTACAGCATTATTTAACTGGTAACTAGCTTTGATTATTAGAATAATAATGTCAAACCCTGTACTAGTATGTTGTTTTATCTACCATCACAGTTCAGTGTGATTATAACAATGGACCTTACATACAGTATTGTGATTTTCTTGCTCGGCAGTTTAAGCTGTGTTACAATAAAAACTGAATTATTGGCAGTTTAGGCATCAATATTAATGACATTTGCTTACATATGCACACACACACACCCCACACACACACACACACACACACATATATATATTTATATTGTGTGTATTGTATTTCAGGTGGTGCCCAGCACTTTACAGTTTGTGCAGCAGAGTGGTTGTGGATGTTCTGTGGCAGAGATTCTCAGAATGGAAAGGCGCGTCCTTGATATACTTGGCTGGAACCTACGTCTCATAACTCCATTAGACTTTCTGCACATTGTAAGTCCTCCAACTAGTAAACATTCTCACTTATGACACAGTTGTTCAGTTTTAACATTTCAAAGAGATCCCCATAAATGTTGATATACGAGCTCTTGTTCAGGATCAGACTTTAAATACTTATTAAACATTCACGATAAGCATCTGGTCTGATGTTAAACTCTTATTGCTTCAGCTGCATGCCTCGTTGCTGTCCAGTGTTCCAAATCTGTTAAGTGGTTTGGTTCACATGACACCAGGACGTCAGTTATCTCAGTTGACAAGAAACTTACAGGCTATGCTCATGAATAACAACAGTCTCCAGTTTGCTCCATCTGTACTTGCTCTAGCTGTCATCACCACAGAACTGCAGCAGTTTCTGCCACAATGGTTCACTGTCACACACATCATGCAGATCCATGTTCAGGTTGGGTTTTGTTTTAGTCGGTTTTGAAAATGGATACGTTGTTATTGCCAGTTTGTCATTTGTGTCAAAAGTGATGTACTGATTTCTGTTTGTATCATGTTGTTTTTTGTTCCAGGTAAGTGATGAAGAGTTGATCCGTTGTATGGATCTCGTTAGCCTGATCCTCAGTCCCTGTCAGCTTACCACAAACAGTAGGGTGACCAAATGCAAAAAACGTCACCGTGACGAGAGTAGCGCTAAGAAACGAAGACGTGCTGAACCTGATGATGATGATGTCTATGAAGCTATAAAGTGGCTCTACCATGAAGAGCAGAGTGATGCTGTATCAGCGGTCACCATGGTAACATGCAGTGGGGAGCACAGGCAGGATGAGGTGCCAGCAGTGATGGTGGCTTCCCTTGCAGTGGCTAACTAGAAGGTCATATCTTTACCTGGCTGGCAGTTATATGTACCAGTTGTGTTATTGTCCCTAGATTGTGTTGTTTGTCATTTAGACATGGTGGTTTTATATGTTTGTGGTGCATACGTGCTTCCATGCGAATATGTTCAGTTGACTCAAGTCCATCTTGTTTTTGTTTTTTATATTATTGATTTACAGCTGTTCTTGCTGCTTGTGATTTGTGTCAAGAATCCACCAGATTGTCACTTTCGTAATCTCAGCTCTTGCTAAAATGCACTGATGCCAAGTTTGTTTCATGTTAATTAGCTAATCCTCAGCCATGAACAAGTGAACTGTACAAAGGGCATTACATCCTGTACATATTGATTTCATTCAGAAGACAGTGTTAATATCACACTTGTATTATAGAAACTATTTATTCAGTGAGGTTTCTTTTATAGCAGTTTTACTGGAGGACGTAGCTGTGCTACTTGTATGTATGTGTACATATGACAACCAAGCATTTAACGTTACAGAGATGACTGCAGAACTGGAGTGTCGACATTTTGGGGGCTATGACACATGGCTATATGAGATTAATTTATTTTTAAAGATGCCCTCTCCCCAACTGCTATCTCCCAAGAATGACTGGTCCAGTATCTGTGACTGGTTGTTTGCTATCCAGGGCAGGAAAACTTTGTTACGACAACATGCAGCCACATTTGATTGGCTGTTCTGATCCATTCCAGCAGCAACAGAGTGGATCACTTTATATATTCATGCCATCATTTGTATTGTTGTTTGTTCTTATCATTTGTTTGATGTCATCTTAACCTGGCTCGTACAGTTCACATCATCTAATGTGTTTCTATTTACCCTGTTGCTTCATCATTCTGGGTGTAAATTGCTATGTGATGCTTGTATCTCCCACCTGCCTGTGAGTCTGATGGGTAATTCACTGATCAGCAATCCTTAACCACCGTGGTCTGTTCCACTTAATATTGTCCAATTGTTTGGATGTGAACCGTTCCATGGAATGTAGTATGTTTCATAGACCACTGCTGAGTGACTGATTGCTGGATGTTTTAGTACAGTGTGGCAGTAAATGATGTCGGATGATGTGTGTCTGGTAAATGTTGCAGTTTAGATGTTATTAGTTAACTTATGTGATTAGTTCTGTTTAGTTAATTGTAAGATGCTCTTAGCGAATTCTGTTTATTTACCTGTTGTATGTCTAAGCCGATGCGTTATAATTAATCCAGATTTCTGTTTTATAAGCTGTCTGTTGATGACTTGTACACTGTTATAGTATTTATATCTATTGTAGATTTGTATTAATATGGTGCTGTTATAATATTGTTTTCAAATATAGTGAACTTGCTTCATAATATTTGTATGAAACATGTGTAAGCATAATCATAATTCTAGATAGTTTGTATGTAACGTCGGTCTCTATCCTGTCCATGTTATTGTTTATCCTAACCCGAGTACAAAAAAAAGTACAAAAAATATTAAAATCTTATAATTTATACAAAAATATGTATTCTTGTAAATGTATTCACCATTCATTCATCAATCAGCCAGCACAGGTTAGATATGTTCTCGCTGTATAAATGTGTCATTTATTTCCTCTTTTGTTTATGTGTATTGTATAGAATAATTAACAAGCTTAACAACGCTTGGTGGACAGATGTTGCCAGGCATTAAAATTGGTCAACAGATGTAAGTACAATAATTATATATATATATAATGATTCGGTTTGACCAGTTGTTGTCAGCGGGTAACTGCTTAATTAAAGCCGACTACAACGTTGATGTAGGTCATGGTTTAGTATCAGTATTTTGTTTTCTTCTAGCTCTTAGTTACTATGATATATAAATAACATGAATGTGCAACTTTGAGACAGAACTGCCAACTTCCTGATAGCAGATTGATGTTGTAAACATTAAACTGTGTATGTGTTTGTGGTGTGGGGCGTTTTTTAAATTGCATGTGTTTAATGTTGACAGCTTGCGTGTTTTGCTGTGTTTGGTTCTGGTGATTAGTACATAACAGCAAAACACCGAGTGGTGTTTATACTGAGGTAAATGATGTATGATGCTTATTTGTTCAGCTGTGAGCATTAATATCTGATAATAACAAACAATATTATTATTATCATCATCGATCATCGTCTCCCAAGGTGTTTCTACCTTTTGTTAAAGTTGTGCATCAATTGTTGTTACATCACAGGGGGTATGTTGGAGTGCTGTTCTTTCTGGTACTCTTGTAGCATGAATTGTTATTGTATGATGGGTTATACTCCAATCTATTATCATATAATAGTTAATGTTATGATAGTTGATACAGTGGATTATTTCACTGTGATAATAGTCATAACTGCTCGTATTTTCCTGGTGTGTGTGCATGTGTACATGTGTAGGTGTGTGGAGGTAGACACACTTAGTTTTCTGTTGAATCGACGTCAACCTGTTATCAGTTGTAATGTTCATGGATTAATGCAGATATTTGACCTTTTGGTGTGGAGGACTTAACTGAACTTTTTTTCGATGGTGTATCCATAGAGCTTGTACATTGTGGCTGTAACAATGGCCTGCAGAATTCTGGATCTCAAGTTTGTCTGTTTGCCAGTTTTTACTTTGCCACTTGATATCGGGTAGAGAATAAACTCCATCCTACAATTTGTGTTTTCATTTTATGTATGCCTTTCTTTGTTCTATATATATATATATATATATATTTGTCACCATTACGGAAGATTTTTTGGGATGTCCAGATTGTGACTCTGGTTTTGGTGTTTCGTATTTGTGGTCCACCATTTGTATATATATATATATATATATATATATATATAGAGAGAGAGAGAGGAGGCTATAACCACATAACAAATAAAATTTATTTTGATATGTGAGTGTTAAGCATACAAAAGGTTTTAGCCTTAAATCCCTGGACCTTAAATCACTCGCTAAACAATACAATGAGTACACACACAAACATCATTGTGTCAGCCATGGAGAGCGATTAAATATTCAATTTTATTAATCTTCCGGCACGCATTATTAAATGTGAAGAAGGCCACCTCCATAGATCAATTGGTACAGGATGGTCCATGGAAACTTCCAGTTCAAAGTTCAAATCCAACGACTACACTCATTTATGGAGAAATAAACCAAAATTCCAGGACCAATTCCACGTCATCAGTCGGAGATTTAGATATGTTAATTAGTCTTAGTTCCTCGGCTGGCCAGGAAAATAATCATTTCTCAATATACACCAATCCAGGAAGCTAAGTGCTTTTTATTAAAAAAAATTATGAGATGTATACCTGGAAGTCAGTCATGTACAACTTTACTGGCTCTGAGCACACATCACAGATAATATCCTATAAAAGAGCAATGAAGATGTTGCTTGTGTCGCCCGGAAGTTATCAGAGCGGTTCAAGTGCAGGAAGCTGGTTCCACCCAGGAACTCGGTGTATCCAGAAGTGTGTTTGGACGGTTGCGGACACAATATCGGGATTAAAAAACAATGCCATCATATGTATACTACGACCTGGGAGAACTGTTATGTAGTGAGCTGTGCCCTCTGGAACCGGATCGCCATAGTCAGGCAGCTGCAATATGGCTTCCCACATACCGTTAGTGGCCAGACAGTTAGGTACAGACTCCCGGAGGAACGCTGAGTGCTCGAAGACCAGCCAGTATAGTCTTATATTGTGGCACAGCTACTACTACTCCTTTGTAAATAATGATATCACCCTATTGTGGTGCCATCTACTGATATGTTGTCTATTGTTAGCCTAATAAAGCCATGCGTTTTCACTTATTAATTGAAACATGGTGGCAGCGGTTTGAAAAAGAAGCTAAATCCACGAACTATAAAGGTAACTAATCGTCAATGACCGTTCAAGCACATAAACATACAAATTTGATGTTGGAACTGGATACTATTGAGCGATAATAAGTGAATTGAAGAAAATGTCTAATGACGGCGACCACGTTGCTGCTAGCGCTAACAACCAAGTAGGTCCACCACGTTTGTCTCACCTGACAGTGAACCCTCCACAAACACTAACTAGGAAGTTGTGGAAGCAGGAATGGAAGAATTATGCCAAAATTACCCAGCTTGATAAACATCCCGAAGTTGAAGATGTACAGACCTCTTTTTCTTTACTATTACACTTTTACAGGGAGGAACATTCTTAGAATATACAATACATTCGAATTCACGACAGGTGAATCTGACAAACTGTGCTCGAAAAGTTGGATGATTACTTTACAGGCGAGATTAATGAAACAATGGAAAAATTTAATTTCAACAAAAGAAACGAAGCAATGGATGAAAATGTTGATGGTTATGTCACTTGTCTGAAAACTCTATCAAAAACCTGCAACTTCTGTGACACTTGTGGAGACAGTCTGATCTGTGACAGAATAAGTATGGGAATCAGATATGAAGGCTATGAGAACAGTCAAGCTGATTTATTGAAGGTGGGTAAACTTACCCTCAAGGAGTGTATTAACATTTGCCGCATTGCCGAAACAACAAAGGGCATATGAAACTGATGTCTTCAATTGTGAAAGAGGATATACACAAAGTCTCTGTGTACTCAAAATATAACCCCAAGAGGCCAGTGAATGACAGAGGCAAGCATCAAAAGTACAGTGCAAAAGGGAACTATGACAGATGTAAATTCTGTGGACAGGAACATTTTTTTAAGAAATCTGAATGTCCTCATGGGGAGATCTGAAGAAATGTCACCATCGAAACCATTTTGCTATTGTATGCAAGAATAGCGACAATAAACTGAAGAAGGTCCATGTAGTTCAGAAAGATGAGAATGACTCTAGCAGTGTCGACTACATTAATGTTGTACGTCATCACATCTATACTGTCAGCGACAAGTTGAGCAAACCACTGTATGCGTCGATTAAAGTAAACAAACAGGCAGTGAAGTTTGAGATAGACCCTGGTGCCACTATAAATGTGATACCAAGAAGATTCGTGAAGAATATCCAACTATCGAATGCCAATACCACATTAGAAATGTGGAATGGTGCAACGGCACATCCTATTGGCAAGTGTAGGATTAACATCAAGAAGAATCAGAAAAAAATATTCTGTTGAATTCATGGTAGTGGATGAGCCTCTAACACCACTACTCGGACGGAAAGCTGCAGAACACGTGCAACTTATCACTGTCAACTATGACAACCTAGCACAGATACATGCTACTCATGAATTTACAGAACCTACTGTACTGACTGACTATTCAGCAGTATTTGATGGTGGTCTGGGTACACTCCCGGGGAGTCTTACATATGATGATATATCCAACCAGTCTCTAGTAGACCCAGGAGAAAAATCACTCTGGAGAAAGAGATATCCCGAGAACTGGACAACCTAGTGAAGCAAGGTGTAATCTGTCCAGTAAATGAGCCATCAGAATGGGTGAGTCAGATGGCAGTTACTACTCGTAAGTCAGGAGCCATCAGAATATGTATTGACCCGAGGCCTTTGAATGTAGCACTGAAGCGTTCACACTACCAACTTCCAACAATAGATGAAGTTCTGCCGAAACTAATAATATCCAAACTGGATCTAGAGCAAGCATTTTGGCACTGCAAACTAGATGAAGAATCGAGTAAACTCACTACATTTGCAACTCACAAAGGCAGACTTAGATGGCTAAGATTACCATTTGGAACCAGTGTGAGCAGTGAGGAGTTCCAGAAAAGGCTAAACCAGGCTTTGGATGACATCGATGGAATAGTTTGTGTAGCAGATGATATCCTTGCCTATGGTGTAGGTGATACAACAAGAGATGCTATGGAAGATCACCAGAAGAATTATATCGGTATAGTCTTATATTGTGGCACAGCTACTACTACTCCTTTGTATATAATGATATCAGAGAGCTTAAATATAGAGCGGCGTTACTCTTGCCATGCCATGTTGAATTTTGAACCAGTGGCGTCTCCAGCGACCGGAGGTATTTCTCAGATAAACAAAAGCTCTCTTGTTGTCCACATGTGATCGTGTACATGTGTGCGATGGTTGAAATGAATTGCCAAAACTAGTACTATATGTTACATGATCACATACTCTTTTATTAATAAACACTTTAATTGTGCACACATGATATTGAAGGAAACAAAGCTCTGAAACTATAAATAAATAATTAAGTGATTTCACAGCCCAGTCACTTAATTAATTCATAGCCTACAATTTGCGATCACTTAACAGCTGATCAGAAAATAATTGAACGTGGTTTAGGTTATTTCACAGCTTTGATTGTGGAAGGTTTAATTTTTTTAATGAAAACAGTTGGGTATATATATGTTATTTTGAATTAAATTAATTAAAAGTTTTAAAGCCCTAAAACTTACCAAAACACTGTCCGTTTTAAATATTAATAAAAAAAATTTAAAACTTTGTCCCCTAATTAAAAGTGGTTTTTTGTTGAAAAAGGTACACAATTTAAAACCCTTTTTTCCAAAAAAAATTTATTTTAATATTTAAGTTAGAAGGAAGTATCCAATTAAAACCTGGCGCATTAATCTAATTGGTGTTGGTAAATTTTTTTGTTTTTTTGTTGAAATGGGCTGACAAAATTTCATGGGTTTGATGCCTTGCTTCTTATTTAATTAATTTTATAATACCAATTTTTACCATTAATATTTATAAATATTAATTACCATCACAGCTGGTTCTGTCTCCTGTATAGGTCTACTATCTGTTAATACATTCCTTTGATTTCAGTGGATGCATGCGATGGATTTGGTACATCAAAAATAGTTGGAATAGCATTCTAGATAAGTTGTCTGGTTCATGAATTCCCCGTGAAATGCATATCCATTCTACAATTAGTATTCAAGTAATTTAAATCTTTCCTCATCATATATCTGAACGACAACAATTAATAACGCTTTTTTTACTTCTGTCAATAGAAAAAATAACAAAATGAATGTTTCTACCACTAGTTGAGGTATTTAATAATTAATTTCATAACATTTAAATTATAAATAGAAGTCCATATATATCAATAAGTACCAATTGCTTACATTTAAAAATAAATATGGATGCAGGTGATCATGTAAATATTCAGCTACTTATAATTACTGTAATTAGGGAAAAATTATCTGATTAAAGTAATGTAATTTTATAAGTCCAATTATATTATTAACAATAACAGTACAATATACCTCCCACCCATAACATCTTCAATGGCTCCAGTGCATGTAAGTGTAAGCTTATGTATATAAATTGTTATGCTTATGTTTTAAATATCCTTTATTTAAAAAAAGCCAGAATATATCAAATTTTTACACTAGCTTTCATTTCCTTTCGGGGATGTCTTTATTTGTATTTCTGTTATTGCAGCCGAAAGCGGCGCAGAATGAACCAGTGCCATTAAGCGCCGTGTTAACGAAGGGAGCTGTCCGTGACAATCTACCTCCGGTCGCTAGGACCCTGGCGCTCCATGAATTCAAAATGGCGTCCCATGTTAAAACGCGAAGTAACACGTCTTGTTATAAATAGTCTTTGACGATATCACCCTATTGTGGTGCCACCTACCGATTTGTTGTCTATTGTTAGCTTAATAAAGCCATGCGTTCTCAACTGGCGTTATCACTTATTAATTGTTCTACTGAATAGAACATATTGAAACAGAAGTGGATGAATTTGATGATGACTCATTGATGGCACCTATTTAAAGAATCGCTCGGACCTGAGTATCCTTTGATCAGGTGGCGAAATACCGTGATGCAGTACTGGAATCCATTGCCCATTGCGGCAGCAAATGACCGTACAGTGTATTCCAGTACTTGATGGAATAATGGTCCCCACACACTGCTCGTGTTTCTATGAGCGTCCTGTAGGAGAAGGAGGGGAAATTGATGCCAGGGACTAGCTAACTGGTTCATCCGATAGAACATGCTGGGAGTCGCGTTTCAGCTCGTGAACTTCGTGCAAGTACAGTTAATGACCTCAGGACAGTCCTCGTTGATCGACTCATCAGAAGTATGCCAAATTGTGATGAATATGTGAATGCCGGGGGGGAATACAAGTTACTGACGTGTGGTTAGCACTGGTGTATGATTGGTTAAATAAAGCAAAATATGTTTAGAAAAAATTATGTTTTCCTATTTTTTCAAACATTATTATTGGTGATTGCGTAGAAATGATTACGTTAATATGGTGACTTGGGTCATTATGAAATCATACAAAACCTATTATGAGGCAATAGCCAATCAAGAAATAAAAATAGTTGAATAATGGAAAAACATAATTTGTTTCCTTGATTGTTTTGAGTAGAATTTTACTTCAGATTATGAAAATGTGAGTATTTGACTACTACATCTGCAAAGAGCCGACCTTCACCCATTCAGAACATGTATATGTACATTCAATAAATTGAAACCGTATCAAAAGTTGTTCTCTAATGAGTCAAAAGTGACTTAGCTATAAAAAGTAGCAATATTGCACATATTGGATTAGGACTGGACTAGAACAAAATATTTCCTCAATGCTGAGTAAATATTATGATTTACTCAAACTGAACTATTACTGCATTGGTTTGAATTTTTAACATATCTATATGTTTGTATGTATATATATATATATATATATATATATGTGTGTGTGTGTGCATTACTCTTTCATCTGTCATTAGGCTAACTGTTACTTCATTATTGCATACAATTTTTATCCCTGATTTATCATCTGCAGACTGAATATATATATATTACTTACTGAGGGTGCTAACAGCTGTGACAAGAATGATCGAAGCTAAGAAGTCTTAAGTTTGATATTTATCATCTTAGCACACTGACGCTGGTATGTATCTTTCATTAATCTCATCATGAATTATGACAGCCGTCACCGGTTCATCTAAAGCGATGTCATCAATTTTAGTGGTCTTTCAAGAGAGGTGATCCATCATGACATATGTTCGTGGTCCTGTCTAAATACTTATACATGTGTAGCATATCAATCTACAGAAACAGGTGGAACAGCAAGCCGTGTCTGTTCTAAGTGATAAACACTAAAACTTGTATAATTCATTTACAAAATGTCTGCTTCTTCCTTCATCATCGAAATGATGTATGGCTGGCTATCATAACGTCATGATGAAAGTGTTTACAATCCCGAAGGGTGTATAAACAACGGATAAAGGGACATATAAGCTCTCACTATAATTCATTATTGATTCTTTTGGGTTATAGTTAACACGTAATTAACAAGGAAGCTAACAATAACGCGTAGAGAGTTTTATTTATCGTTAAACAATGGAGATGTGTGTGCGTGATTAATTTCACACGCATGCACGCACGCACATATTTTCCGAACGACAAAAGCCTGCGTAGTTATATAGTTTTAGCCGAAGAAGCCATGGGAGATGTTAATATGATTAAAAATCGGACAAAAAGTAAATACCAATCAGCGATATAATAACTCTATATAATAAACACCATAAATTATGGTATATGTCTTGTTCCGATAACGGGTGGTATATTAGAACCACTATATCATTAATAATAATAATAATAAGTCTGTTGTGTTCTCGTCTCAATTCTCCTATAATCACATAACCATATGGTTGATGTTAGAATGGAGATATATTGCCCAGTAGAATACGTTGAAAGTAATAAAACTGAGCGGAAATACGATCCTGGACACTTTGTCGATTTTGCTGACGCTGTTAAAATGTTTGTATTGACTTTGTTGTCGTCGTCTGTACGACGAACTTCCTAGGATGCAATTCCAGAACTTGATGCAGCAATGTTCTTTAGAAGGAGACCGATCTGAGGAGGTCATGCTCTGATGGTCTTTTATCATGGCACTGGTCTCTCCATTGGCACGTTCTCGTGGGTATGTCGTCCGTAAACGGTACGTCTTGTTACTACAAGTTGTACTCTGAAACATAGACGAAACAAATGACTGATGTTTGATATATATATATATATATATATATATATATATATATACCACACACACACACACACACACACACACACACACACACACACACACACACACACACACACACACACATATATATATATTATAATCTTACCGTGACACCATGTCCGTCCTCATCCACATCATCTTCGCTGTCAGAATCATGTAGGATCTCTCCACTTCCGTGTTTGGTGAAGAAATGTACGCCAGCAAACTGTATGATTGTTGCTATGACGAATGTAAAACAGGCGCCAATAAAATAGTCCAGTGCCGTAGAGTAAGACACTTTGGGGATGTCTCGCCTGTTGTCTATATTCATAAAGCACATTGTCAACACAGTGGTTATACCTGAAATTCCAGAAATAAATAGATCTATTAGTATCAAATGTAAATGGCTAATAAAATAAGAAAATTTGAGAGTTTATCAACTTTATTGTTATCGGCGGATGATGCCACATCGTCACTGTCGCTGTGACACATCTAAAGACCAATAGTTGTTATCGGAAGAAGCTTTCCACTAAAGTATATACTGACCAAGGGATATCCTGTCTGCTGTAGCTTCTCTATTGATCCAGAACGCTACCCAGGATAAGATAACGAGTAGACTGCAGGGAACGTAGACATTGATCAGAAAGTATCCCATGTGACGTCTTAATGTAAACTTAACGGTCAGCACCGAGAATACCCCTGATGAACATAATAACAGGGAATCACGAGATATTACATCATAGTTATATGAAAGGAAACTAATCACACACGCACGCACACGCACGCACGCACACATAGACGCACACACACACACACACACACACACACACATATATATATATATATATATATATATATATAAACCAAAGTGAAGTGGTCTGTGGCCAACGGCGCAACCAGTTAGACCATTGATATATCTTGTGGGTCCAGGTGTTTTTCTCATCCGGTCTTTTGCTCCTAGTTCATTTGCCCCTTCGGTCTTTAGATCCTTCATTAATTGCTCACCTGGTCTTTTTCCCTTTAGTCTTTGCCACATAACTTTAAACTAATTATTTCTACAATTGGTATTTTGATCAATGTACAATAAACTTATTTTGTTGTGTTATATTTTTTATTTGCTATAGTTCATAAAAAATAAAATAAATAAATAGGTATATGATTAATTAAAAATAGTAGTGATAATATATAAATTGGTAAATGTCTTTTACAAGATAATTTTAATGCAATATTTAGATGCAATACAAACTTCGTTTCATTGTACTTATATCAATTGTACTTAAGGACACACTCACTGGAACTGGGAATCCTCTTTTATATTATTAAACTCAGGTCTGTTCCCATTCATCTTTCTGATCAAGGGATCATCATAATTGCAAATGTTGATGACAGACAATGAATAAGAAGAAAAGTTACAAGAGAAATAATGATTATAGATTTAAAAGGAGCCACATATTAAAGTCATACTATATACATGTAGATAGATATTTGTTTGTGCTCCTCACATCTCGCTGTCACTAGATCACTGTCAGACTCATTAAAGGCCCTTGGACACACAATCCGGTTTAAATAAATTCCCTTTATCAATTCTGTGCAGATGATCCAGCAAAGTGTTTATTCAATCATTAGCAACAATAAATTGTGCGATTAAAGCGTGCAATTTTATTTTGTTTAATTTACACTCACAGTCACCAAAGTCACACTGATGGGGCAAAAGTAAGTATGGGGCAAAAGATCTAAGAGGATAAACACCTAAGTGGATAAAGATCAAAGGGGCAAAATACCTAGGGGCGAAAGACCATGGGGCAAAAGTCTGCAGGGGCTATTGACCTTATCCCATATATATATATATATATATATATATATATATATATTATTATTATCCATACACACACATTTGCCGAGTAGAACTGACCTATATTGTGTTGATATAATGTCTCGTTTCCATGTGGGAAGTCAATCAGATCAAATTGTGACAGTGTCATGTCGGAGGCCATTTTTATAGACTTATGAGACCCATATGTCCACTTATAGATGACATCTGGCATACCATAACCATCTAATATAAATGATTAGAAAAAACGATAATAGAATATCCTTATACATATACGTAACGCAACGTGCTCCAAATCATTAATACAAAGCTTCAGCACTGAGTCTGGGAAAGTGATCACTCACTCACTCACTCACTCACTCACTCACTCACTCACTCACTCACTCACTCACTCACTCACTCACTCACTCACTCACTCACTCACTCACTCACTCACTCACTCACTCACTCACTCACTCACTCACTCACTCACTCCTATCATCATACTACTACTACTATATATATATATATATATATGTGTGTGTGTTATGTGCGTGTGTGAGTGAGTGTGAGTGCGTGTACACACACTTTATTCATATTAGTGTATCAGATGGTCGTAAATTACTGTTTATCATATTCAAATACTGTTTATTATCTTTATTATATGTGAGATTGTGCTTTATTTAGTATACACACTAGTCACACAAGAGACACAAAACAGAGTAGAAAATTCCCTAAAGAAACATCCCTTAAGATCAAACAACTTGATTAGATTGGAATTCTGACAAAGTGATTTGCAGCATCATGCTATAGTATCATCTTATCTTTGGTATGTGTTTGTTATATGTTAATGTATGTTGACATCTTATATCAACATACAGGTAGAGGATTGGTTTAAATATTCTCAGTGAGACATATCTGATCATTCGTAAATCAAGTTTATTAAGACCATTATCACATCTGTACACGTATTCGTGGTTTACTGATAATTGTGTGTCGATGTATGTATTAATGTGTCACATCTGTAATCGTGATTATATGGACGTTTTACAAAAAGTATATATCCATACTCCGGTGGCAAATGTATATATAAGTGATTGTGTATTAGATTATGTACCGCATCGTATGTTATTAATATGCTGCACAACACTTACGACTGCCAAACTTCAAAGGACACGTTTGAACATCCATCGGAAACTTCTCAAGGTGCATCGGACAAGAGGCTTTGACCGTTATTCTTCAAAGAAAACCAGGAAAACAATTATCGCTGTAGATTAAAGTGTTGCAGTTTTATTTATTTTATTTATAAATAAAATTTCCATGCGTCAATAGGCTTTAGTTGTTTAAACTTCACAGCTAAGAAAAATTAGCTAAAACAGAATAGTTGACAAGAAATTTGTTTATAAAACACACAGAACTTGAGAACACAATTTTTAAAGTGTACGATGTTTGGGACAGACTATCAATTGATCTCGTAATGAATGGTGCTGATAATCAACGGCACATGTCAGAATATAAGTTTATGGCTAATAAAGTCATATAACATAACGCTAAACTAATAGACTACCCATCATGCAGCAGGCTAAATCAGCCTTCTTTTTAGTTACACCAGAACGTACCAAAACAGGACCTTGGGTTGCCACGTTTTTGTTGTTGAAAACGTATACAATATATGCTGTTTAAACATACACGCAAAAATTTGTTACTCGCCATTTTGCGAATGAGACTCTATAGGCTGTAGTTTGGTTAGCTTATGTCTAAACCCGGTATTAGCTATTATCCAATCAGCACGCAGCAACTAAATGTAACAAAATACGATAAACAAAGCTGCGACTTTAGATTGCGGTTTCGATTGTTTAATTAATGCGTCAATCAACACGTGACAAAGTAAGCCCATCTTTTTTTGAATCACTGTCCTATCAGTTTCTGGCAAATCAAGAGTAACAACAATCAATTTAGAAAAGCTCTATTTTAATTGATTTTACGCTTGTTTAATTAATGCCCTAATCATTAAGCACACCTTTATTTTAATTTTTGTACTGAATCAGTTGGTAAACAACAAACAAACAAACAGATAACGCTCTGATTTGAATGTCTTCAGATTGTTGATTAGTACGGTAATCAGCCTCTGACAGACAATAATAGTATGGTCATATATGTTACCATTAATTATGTAATAACATAAGGATATAACATTTTGAAGATAGTTGCTTTGGATATAATGCAGACTCAATCTCAATCTGAAATAGGGATCCGATCTGGAATAACAGTAGAAGTACAACCGGAACGAAATAAATAACGACTGTTAATTTGTCATATACGGTATTAACCCCCCCCCCAAGGGCTCCACTTTAATATATTTCCTCTTAATTATTATATTCAATGAAACTAACAATCATTAATTCATTCAGTGTACTGTTGTCCTATATGTATATTGGTTTCCCATAAAGCTCCTTGGTTTCCTGTAAGTTACTTCTCTCACTGATATATCTCGTCTTTGTCCAGCTTCACTCATCTCTCCCCACCAATCTGTGGATCCTTAAAACCGGAAATGAACTAACCTCATCGAGTACAAAATACGTCCATCCTGACTAATCCGGAGTAGCTTATTGGGCGATGTGACCGTATGGATGTAGGAATTCTTGCCATTATAGAAATTAGTGTCTGGCTTCCACAGACGATCCAGTATCTTGATGCTGACCGGTAATACGGTCGGCGTCCCGTTACCATGAAACTCTAGTCTGTGATCCACCCAACTCTGCCGGAAGTAACAGTCCATCTGATAGGCCTGGGTAATAGACACGGGTATGTTATATATATATCTCTCTCTCCCCCCCTCTCTCTCTCTGTATGTATGTATGTATATATATATATATATATATATATATATATATATGTGTGTGTGTGTGTGTGTGTGTGTGTGTCTGTTTATACCTACCATATCTTTTTCAGATATTGGTCCCATGCTCCTTATGTTGAGATTAACATCAACTGCCACAGGATCTCCTATATAGGGCGTTTAATAAGTAAAAACTAATAACCATAAGTTATCAACAGTCTAAATGTCTAAACGCTACTCATTATTATACAAAGCAGGGATTTTCTCTGGCGGATGCTAGAACCTTTCATTTATTTAAACTTCTTGAATAAATCTATATAATTATTACGATAATGAAATATGAGCGCATATTTTCTTTCGTGCGTTACTATACTCCTGTTAACACAACATAAACCTGTTAGCTTGTATTTATTCTATCTGATGATGATGTTGTGTTGCCTGACATCACGACAGCAAACTTTCACAAAGAGACTTTTACTGCCGAAACAAAACGCCATAAATGATCGATATACCACGGTCTGGTTCACCGAGGGCAAGATATACGTGCTCGAGCTTTGTGCGGAGATAGAACAAGAACTTCACGGCTCCAGCTTCAATATGTGACACATACACAGCGATTTATTGCCGCTGTGTCGGGCTTTAGCACATCTAAATTGTCATCTGATCTCTTTTAACACTCTAATAATCTCTGTCACGTTGGCCACTGTCACGAAACAGATATAACTGGATATCCGTGGCTGACCTTCAATCGATTAAATGTATCTAAGCGTGGCTTTTCTTGGCCATTGGAGAGGCATCGTCTTGTCGTGATGTTACATGTCCTTTGGCCCTTTAAAGAGATTTACTACCTATGAATTGACCTTTTTGAAGCTTCTAATTTCTCTCTCTAACTCTCCGTACTTCGACTGTCGTTGTGTCTAGATATGTTCTTGGCTGTGTACCTATAGCCATTGGTATGAGTGATTAAATGACTAATTGATTGATTGATTAATTAATTGATTGATTGATTAATCGATCGATCGATCGATAGATAGATGATTGATTTATTGATTGTGTCAAAGTATCAATGGTTTATTATCATGGTTGGATAATTCGTTTACTCACTCACTCACTCACTCACTCACTCACTCACTCACTCACTCACTCACTCACTCACTCACTCACTCACTCACTCACTCACTCACTCACTCACTCACTCACTCACTCACTCACTCACTCACTCACTCACTCACTCACTCACTCACTCACTCACTCACTCACTCACTCACTCACTCACTCACTCACTCACTCACTCACTCACTCACTCACTCACTCACTCACTCACTCACTCACTCACTCACTCACTCACTCACTCACTCAATCAATCAATCAATCAATCAATCAATGATTCAATCAATCATTGATTCACTTACTCACTCTTAGTAGGAGACTGAATAAGAAGAAGAACGGGTCTTACCACCAAATCCAGGTCTCAGTCTTTTATCGTAATCCCTAAGCAAAGTATCCAGAAGGAAGGAGGCGTTGTAGACTTTACCTTTAAAAAACTTCGACGACAATTGCTCGCTGGATGATATTATTGAGAGGCTGTAAACGAAGATTATATAAAGATAAGAGGGTGGAATAATATAATCATCATCATAGTTAACTATTTTTAATTCCAGAATAACGATTGAGCTCGCGATATTGAAAATTATGCAAAAAAGTGAGAAAGTGTATGTAGTAAAAATAGGATAACAGGAGAATGATAAACATGTAATTAAGAAAGGACAAAAATCTAGTATATAAACGACATCCTATCTTAAATGAACGATTAATTAATATTTGTCGATGTTAATAACATTAAATCAACACTAAATATTTATAAGATTACTGGCGTTTAGAGGAGGGTTGGCTTTGGGATTACCGAGTCAATAAGACAAGGTAGGTCATCTGAGGGTCATCTTCACCTGGACATGTTGCTGTGGCTGCAGGATTATGCCGATAAATGGATGCAACTTAAGTACACCTGTAATACACATCGTCTGTCTTTTATTTTAAATGTTGTTGTGTTTCTACTGTTATCTTATATGCTCGTCTTGGCAAGGTACCCATCAACAACTGAATAGTGTATTGTGTTTGTGCTAATTTTGTTATTTCTTTTTTAATTAAGCTATATTCCGTGTTGCTTAATGTGCCCCCTTTTCCATGCCTCCCCATCACCACTCACTCAAGGGGCTAATTGGAGATCAACTAAAAACAAAGTTCTCTGATACTAGCCAATGATAGCCCCCCCTCTCTCTCTCTCTCTCTCTCTCTATATATATATATATATATATATATATATATATATATCCACTGACTCTAAGGTACGACCCACTCTCTGTAGTAAGACAATATATTAATCTCTGAAGATTCGATAATTTTTTACGAGTCACGAACGTGTCTCGAATCCTAAACCCTAACTTAAAACATGGCATATTACAATGATGATGATGATGATGATGATAACGCCGATGATGACAACGACGACGATGATGATGATGATGAAGACGACGACCACGACGACGATGATGATGATGATACCTATGGTGATGATGATGATGATGATGTAGATTTAATCATCATCTTACTGTTAAGATCGGTTGCACTTTGAGTCAAGAGATATATTTGTCTGACTGACAAAGATCAAGGATCTGATCCCGTAAATAATCATTTCTCAACTTACAACATCGTGGGTGTTGGCTGACCACGTTAGATGGCGCTACCGTCTCAATTGAATTAATAAATAAAACACCCACCAAGATGTAATACACTCTGACAGTAATCACCTTTGATGTATTCTGACACAATCTTTCCGTATGTGAGTGGTGGGAAAGGAGATAGTATTAGTCACTCAGTTCATATCCCATAATAATTCTACGGCGACAGACAAATTTTAAACACCTAAAAACATATATATTAAAAACGTAAAATAAAATATTCAGACACTGTAAACCTTTAATATGAGGTAGTTAAAGACTTAGAAATGATGTAGGGCGGATGTTAGTTATCAAAAAAGTAACTTGGGCATCATCTCACTCTTATGAACAGATTAAATCTTTTTATGAAGATTGTTCGGTTGTTAAGACATAATTAGAATATTTAGAAGTCTGATCATTGATAGATTCATAAGTTGGTAACAAGCGTTTGACACCAATACGTTCTTTGGTGACATGATCATATTTTATAATATTCATCACTATGCTAGCTGTACCATT
This sequence comes from Paralvinella palmiformis, assembly GCA_025642065.1. Classification (NCBI taxonomy): domain Eukaryota; kingdom Metazoa; phylum Annelida; class Polychaeta; order Terebellida; family Alvinellidae; genus Paralvinella; species Paralvinella palmiformis. The sequence continues at coordinate 801,007 of JAODUP010000012.1, read as the reverse complement.
CTAGGTTCTCTGAAGGCTGTTGACGTTATAATCAGGTATTCACAATAGTCTATATGAAATTTAACAAAGGAAACAACTCTAATAATTGATTGTTAAGTAAAAATTGGCAGTCGGCAGACATCGAAACGGATGTGAAATAGTCAATAATATTAATTCATTGACATTAACCTGAGCGAGTCTGGGCATTGTGTATATCAAACCTCTAAAATTGATCTTTACGAGACATAGGACCTCAAATATAATAATAAGAACTGATACTCTCTGTAAACATTGCTTTTGAATCGAAATTAGCCAAACACTTAATCTGACAAACTAATCATATCTTCTTTTTGAGAATAAGGTACATTATGGTCAATTGGATCAAACATCAGGTATAAGGAGCCAGAAGTATCAGTATTACCAGTTTCTAGTATCAGTATTACTAGACTACCTTAATCAGTTAAAATAAAACTGGTCAAACTATCTGTTTAGACCGAGAGCAATTGTCTTTTCAATAATTTTAAATAAATATTAATAATATTAGGCATGGCTGAAATTCTTTAGAACAAGCCAGTCCAAATTGATGATTTGTAGATTATGATTTTACAAGAGTAGGTTTCGTGGATCTTGGAAAAAGCACAGAAGGTTAAAGACATAAATTGTATTTATACCTAGATTGATCCCATCATCGTGGCACTTCCTGGCTAAAAGGCGTAAATATAAGGTCATGTGCACAGACAATATATAAGCGCTTCTTCTAAACTGAGGTCCTGTAAGTCTGTTTAATATATACACCACGAACATACAGGACTCTACCCTTAAGTTAGTGAAGATAAATCCATTATGTAGAGCTGATATGTTCTGATAAAAAATGTTACTAAAACAATGCGCCTTGTCTATAACTCGATATCTGTTTAAACGATAGTTCGAGTGTGATGTAATATTTTGTTACTAACACCGAGAACGGTCTATTGAATGCCATTATTGTAATACTATACTCTGTATTTGTAAAGTCAAGGGAATTAATCAAATGCAGTCTAGCGATGTCGAGCATTTCTTAAGGTACAAAAATACTGATGATAATAATAAATTATTTGGGCCAGCTCTTTGTTCCAAAAGGTACGTCCCCATCTATCAGGCCTCGTTTTATATTATTAGATAGCTTAACCGGTCGATCCAGATCATCTGGTGTACCAAATAAATGTCAAGAAACGTTCAGATCAACAAGAAGAAAATAATTATCAAGCGATCGGCATTTTCTAAATTAAATATTTTTAGCTGAAAAAGAACGTTTCCATCTCGAAACATTAATATTTATCAGGAAAACACAGGCCGACTTGAGAACGTTAATTGGTTACCAGGCAACAGTCTCACTCTGACAAGTTCAATTAATGTTGTTGATTACAATGACGATGATGGTGGTGGTGGTGAGGATGATGGTGGTGAAGAAGAAGATGATGATGATAATAATAATAATAATAAAAGATAACTAATCTATACAAACATATAAAATGATCATATTCACCAAATATATACTATAACAACACAGATCATCCAGGGCTGATTCATTTTTGAAGACCTGAAATTACAATATTTTCCATTAATTATATATACTTTTTTCTGCCTTGACAATTATCTAATTTAGCTATTATATTGTATTACTACGGAAGAAACCGTTAATCTTTCCCAAGTTTTCGTAACAATGGAATTTATCGTAACAATGGTGCAATGGGACCGGATTAAATTAACCATAAAAACGGGCGACATATTAAGAAGACGTTTACTAAATGTAAGACACCTTCCGTGACAATCACAGTGAAACTTGGTTAGACAATCTTTATTAATCATTGACTGTATATAGAACGTCTTCATTTGTAGGATGCCGCATAAAATCCAAAAATGCATTTGTCAAAAACTATAGTTACGTTTAGCCGCCACACTTACCTTGTTATAGTGTTCCGTTAGAAAACACATATGCCGCAGATCGTGCCATTGTGAAGACAGAGACGTGTGCTGTAACCGAAGATGGCAGATGATGGTGGTCAGTTGTGTAACTACATGGCGTCAACTTTGTACTACCGATACCTGCTTCAATAAGAGAGAAAGAGTATCAGAGTGAGCCATGCATGGTCCTTTCTCTGTAATAATGGCTTACACAAGCTCTGCCCTGGAGCCACAAACACCTGTCTAAGCAGTAATTAAGAACGTATTTCTCTAGATACCGACTGTGACAAAGACCAGGGCCATGCCGCCAAGTTAACACATCTTGTGCTGTCCACACTGTTTACCATTTATGCTAGGTACCTAACGCACCCAACCAACCCAATTCACACACCCACCACCCACGCACCCGCCCTCTCTCTCTCTCTCTCTCTCTCTCTCTCTGTGCGTGTGTATGCCTGCATATGTGAGTGCATGAATGCGTGCTTGTGTGTGCGCGCGCGCTTCTCCATCTCCTCTTTCGATATCTATCTATCTATCTATTTATCTATCTATCTATCTATTTCAATATCTCACCCTTCTTTTGTCCACTGTTTTCGCTTCCCCCTGTTTATTTTCTCTCTCCCCAACCCTCCTCTATCTCACTTCCCCCATACAGATTAATCTCTCTCTCTCTCTCTCTCTCTCTCTCTCTCTCTCAATCTCTGTTTTCCTCATCCCAATCTTTTTTCCTCTCTCCCGTTTGTTTTCTTTTGTATCCCTCCTGTTCTATTTCTTCGTCGTTTTTATCTCCTCCCCCCTAACAACAGCCCCCACAACTCTCTTCAGTTTAAAACCTTACCTTTATTAACTAACCCATTTAGTCATGTTATCAATACAAGACCACGCTGCCGGTCCAGTCGACCATTCTGTTTTATCACCACGTCTCTGCCAGGTTTTTGGCTGTCCTACGTCATGGCCAATTAGCGAGCGGACCACGGACGCTTGTTATCTGCTGTGAGGCGTCGAAATTTGAAACGAAAGCTGCGCTTAATAAAGCCTTCCTGACTCCGGCCAACCAGTAGCCTCTAATCCTCTTATATTAATTAGCCGTCACAGTGGCTCCTCTAGCGGATCACTCAGCTAGCACTTGTTTAAATGGGGCTCTTAACATACGTAACACAAAGCGTACGGTATCAGACTGCTACACAGAATCGAACGTTTGTTGGCTTCCTGTAATAATGGCAAACATCCGCCTTAAATATATAATGTCACTGACCTCTTGGACATTGTGGGTGAACGAGTCGTAAACAATGCAAAATCTCTCTCTCTCTCTCTCTCTCTCTCTGAGTGAAATACTAAAAATGCAATTATAAATATGGCCAGCTTACAGTGTTGTGGTGACGAAGAGGATGGGTACACTTTTCTAGCAGGACATATTTCACACTAGATAAAGAGATCTTGTCTTCTATTAGAACGTACGCTATCAGATAACATTAGATAGTATTGATGTTGCTGGCATGCATCTTTTTGTCTTTGTTTCCGAAGCTGATCATATTCCAGCGTCGTATTGCCAACGAACAGGTTAGAGTAGACACGCCTCTTCTTCAGCTAACCGGCTAATCCACGCCTCCTGTACTTGTCAGTTCAAAGCATGCAATTCCACGCACAGATGAGCAGATATTTTGTAGCCCAGATGGAGATTAAACATTCAGTAAGGCGTGGATCAACCGCCAGGTACAGATTAGAAAGAAAAAACTAAATTATCTAATAAATCGTACGGGCCATAACTCATTCGGCAAAATAAATGCTTGGTAAATAGATCTGTGAAATAAATACTTCTAGCAAACAAATTTGTCTAGGAGTCGCTGAGTCAGTCAAGGAATACGTTGATTAATAAATAGTTGGGTCAGTAAGTGAGTGAGTGAGTGAGTGAGTAAGTCAGTCAGTCAAGGTCAGTCAGTCAAGGTCAGTCAGTCAGCTCAAGGTTCAGTAGACAAGGTAGCGCCCAACCGTGTCTGCGCGGGTTGCTTAAAAATAGTAATCTATATAAAGAGCGTAGATATAGGAATATCTTCTCCTTCCAGAAGGACGAAAAATACTGCAGCATATATCATCCCTCAATTATCCCTCAATTATCAACCCACCCCCTCCACTATCATACACATCAATCTACATCCCTGGTATATACATCTTGACGTAAGCAGTCGGCTTAAGATATTGTTTAACATTAACACCGAAGTTTGTTTCTGTCACCAGAAAACTGACCAAATTAAGGTAGAAGAGAGACATTGAGGAGTCTATGAGGACTATAAACCAGGATTCTAACCGCACTAGAAGAGAAGCCAATCCATTTCACCGTTATTCCAATACATTGTAAGTCGATTATCGTGATGAGAATTGTGGCAACATAGAGACTGATGTCTGATTATCGGAATGAATACAACTATATCATCGTCTTGTTAGTAAATATACTTCGTTCAGGATTAATCGGTCTAGACAGCTTCCGGTGTATGACAGTTTTGGGATGGTTTATATTGGTTGATAGACACCATCTTCACAGCTGCTATTATGTCAGCTGCTTCGACGAAAATGAATGAATAAATAAAAACAGTTTGGTGGATCTTTTGCCTTTGTCTGTCTCTCTGTGTGTGTGTGTGTTCTGTTATTTATTAGGTGCTCGCCACCCACAGACGTATACATCCTTCTGTAATCGAGGCAGTTTTCTCGGGAAACACAATTTACACCAATCCCGATTATGATCGTCTGTGTAAATAGGCCAAAGGTCACACCGAGTTTGGTTTTCTAGGTAATACATTCAAAAGACCACGCCCAGAAGTAACATATAACAGATCATCTCCAGGAAACATAATCAGATCGAGTTTAATCCGGGTTTCAGCGACAGAGAAATAATTTCTATAAGAAGAACATACGTTTATGTTCTTGTGGTATAGCCTCAAATTATCGATCCTATTGTTCGTATCAGAAAAGTCTTGTTATGGAACGAAAAACAGGGAAAGATCATTAGTCGTTTATTAAAGATGTGTATTGGTCTGTGGTCTATATCCATAGCATTCTGGCATTTCTAGTAAAAACAGTGTAGCAATAAGTATATATAACTGACAATAACCGGCAATAAACAATAACTGACCAAATAAGTACGATTTCTTGTGGTCAAATGGTAGATATACAGCGATTTATAAAGATAAAATGGCATTGAAATTAAAAAGCAATGGTCAGTTGTTTTATTTCGGTGATGTATGTGTTTGTTCGCGAGTCTTGTCCCAGGGACGTCCGAGCTTGTTTTGTCCATTTGCATCGGAAACTCATTGTTTATTATTAAGGAATTCTGCATGATCAGATAATATTCGAGTAAGGCGCGAAAAACAAACGAATGAACGAATGAATGAATGAACGAATGTGAATGAATGAATGAAGGAATGAAGGAACGAATGAAGTTTAAAACCAAATCTGTAATATTTATTATAACGGACAGAATACTCTTCGCCTTTGATCAATAATGTTCGCGGGATAAACGAAAAAAAAAAGGATTGATTCACAAAAAGATAGTTTATGATTGTTTACGTCGTCCAATTATTATCGATCTTCCATATCATAGAGCGTATCACAATAATGATAATGATATCGGGGTTACTAAACAATAATATCGTACACACGGAGTGGATGTCCAGCCTCCTCATCCTCCTTCTGGAGAGCCTCTGATTACAGCACTCAGAGAAACAGTAAACATTAAATGATTGACCTTATTTCTCTCCTAAAAGCCGACATCGGCCGTCTCAGGTATTTAATGGCGTCGCGATAACGCATTAGCCTTTCGTTTCGTTGACCTTCACGTGACATCGGATAGGTGGAGAACGTATCAGGATATCGACACTCGGCCAAGAAGTGGCCCTTCTTTGTCATTACGTATTCTTCGAAAGCGACAAAAATGGCCATTTCTGACCGAGGAATTATCCATTTTGATGCGACTTTAACATAATGCCGCTGTAACTGTGATCACTCGGAGGTGATCATCTTAGGCTGATCTTAGGCTAATATAGGCGACGGTCATTTGTGGAGATTTATTGATTTCTCCGGATAAAGAAAGCGAAACCCGTTAATGACAGGGGCGTAGCTGATCGATTATAGTCGGTAATATTGAAGTAATATTGAAGTTATGTACGAGTTGAGCGGCTCAGTAGGAGTCCATTTTGTCCTTCGCGTCGTATCGTTTGTCCTACCCCGAAGGTGTGTGTGCGCGCGCGCGTGCCGGCGTGTGTGTGTGCCAATATTTGGCTAAAAGTTGATGGTTTTAGCAACCCCATTCATTTTGCCAAAAAAAAGAAGATATCTATTTTATCAACTATGATGATGATGACTGATGTTTTACGGCCACTTTTGTGCACATGGAAGGCTAAATGGACCGAGCGACCTCCAAAGGTAATGAAACGAAGTCAAAGATGAAATACCCTTCAGATATGCCCACGCCATGATTCGAACGTCAAATGCGCTACCAATTAGATCATGGAGGCGATGAAACTCTATGTGCATTTATAGGTGTAAATGCATGATACATATGTTTATGTGAGTAATGATGTGTATAGATCCTTCCTACGTATGTTGAGTTGACCTGAGTTGATTTGAATGATTATTCAGCCACATCTGGGACGTATGACTGAAGGTCGACTCCTTATGGAAACATCTTACGAACCAAGGTGCGAGTTGGATTCGGACCCAGAACCTGGAAGATTTCAGCGCGGCGCACTAACCTCTTCGACCCTCCTCATTCTAAGTATTTAATTACTGCTTACGTTTGCTAACTTGGAGGCATCTGGATGATAAAACAATCCTTACCAGATGTCAAAACGTGCCCTGAAAATTAATTGCTGTTGGCCAAACAAAGTTACTGAGATAATTTCTTGATTTTTATTTATTAATAGCCGGTAAAATAATAACCTCGCCGAGCCAGTACGTTTATAGTACCTCATCCATAAACCAGGTACGCTAATGAAAGGATTGCCATTATGCACACGAACTTAACGGAACGGATGTGTCTGGCGTCTAATTATATCGTATTTCAACAGACAGTCAAGTGGTTACCTTGACAGTAACCGGAGGTGAGCGACTACTTCGTGTGTACGTACCTAACACAATAGTATATTACCGCAATATGCTAGAGTTATGCAGAACCCACAGGATATGGATTGACCATAGCGATGCTTATATAACAGAGCTAATTAAATTTCTTCCGTGTTACATAAGCCGCTCTGACCGGTTGGTATCGGGTTATGGTACTCAAACACAGCTTCCTTATACCAGCCCCTAAGATCTGTGTCATTCTGCGGAACACAATTAATTGGTTACAGAAACCGTCAAAATTACAACATAATGCTGAGTCAGCTGCTGGCTATGATGAATCTAACATCGATCGAGTAAAGAAAAGACAGTAGTTTTCTTTGGAGGAAGTTCAAGGGACAGTTCACTCCCAGATAATATTTTTTAGATATGTAATACTTAGAACAGTAAGCAAAAATTCCACAATAATAATCACGAAATATACCTGATATTATAGATATAGGGAAATAACCAAAATTACTGGAGGGACGCCATTACGGCTGCACCGGATGCCAGATTCGAAGGCGGGAAGGAGAAAGTCAAGTGCTCTGACGTCACCTGGGCAAGCAGTGCGCAGAGTTCACATAGCCACCAGTTAGTGTTCCCGGTTCTCCCCGCGCTTTCTTCGACGATTTCGCTTTTTTCGAAACAATCGGAATCATCTTCATCCTGTAATGTTTCTTCTGGCTCAAACTGATATGGTGGTGTGTCATTCATGTCGTAATTTTAACAAGATTATTGCGTTTTGTTCCGGAATTATTCCTGACTAACGCTTGTTTACACGCTTTTGTAAGCGCTCTACAGATTTCCGGTCAAACTGCTGGATTCAAGTGACGTCAGCATTCAGGAGTTTCCGGTCTCTGTCTAGCTTTAAAATTAATCAGCACTTTGAACTGGATTATTTAATATGTGGGTGCTCCTTTTTGACATTTTGACATTATTTATGATATTTGTGAACATAGCTGTATTAATTCCGAAAATTTGAAATGAAGGTGGGCTGTTCATTTAAAGCATAAAACTTGCCAGCGTCTGTATTTATGTCCGCCACACAAACGTATATTTTATCTCTTGACGCAATAGCAATTATATTCTCATCTCAAATGGAATGAAGATGTTACGTTTTCAAAACAGGTCGAGGGAGTTTTCTTTTATGAAGATAAATCGTCAGGACATATTTTTCCCCGTTTGTTTGATGTTACTCAAAATAGAAGTAGCATTTGTATTGATTATCTTAAGAAAATTCAACGATAGCACAGTTTTTGGGTAGATGACAGATTGCATCTTATTTACAATTTGAAAATATTAATTTTTTTATTTGTCACCACGGTGAATTTACACATCAGCGAGGAATGAAAACGAATAAAATTTAAATAAGCGTTTTCTGTTCTTATTATTAGATTACCGTATTATCATAATATTCCCATTCATATCGTCCCCAATGCATTCTATTAATATTCCATATTCTACAGTCGTTACTGCGTAAAAAGGACAAAACGTTTCTTGGAGCTAATTCAAGGCTATTAGTGGTTTAAATTAGTCTCTTTAACAGAACTTCTACGGCCAATATTGTATCGTTACATCGGAAATACCATCGACCTTAAATGGACACTGTTTTTCAAATAATCGCTTTGTTCTATGACTCATTTAGAACCCAAATTTTCCCGAATGTTCTCTCGCGCAATGTTCGAAATTTACACCGATCCGTCGGTTCCAGACGGCCAGTTTCACAAAAGGATGGGGATATTTTTCGTTTGCTGGTCCTTTCGTCCGGGGGCTTTCCCGAACTACGTATAATGAGACGATTTTCCAGCGGATATCTTATTCTGGATCGGAACACCGGATGACGACATCAATTTTATTACCGGCGACGTGTTTTCATTCTTTTGTAATTTCAATATCATATACGTATAACTTGTTGATTTTGACATCAGGAGCTTTGGTGAAGGACTGGGAGCTTTCAAAGTTACTGGTCCCTCGGACCAGCAGTAATTTGTGAGATTTTGTTAACACTGTTATTGTCTGTTACTAAAACAACAACAACAACAACAACAAACTAGTTATCGTATTATTGTACTTTTATTGACTAATACCCTGATAACCCTATTTATGTTTATAATCTAACTTACCTATTTCTTCATCCAGAAGCCCTGGACTCGTCTTCCGAGATTCATTCAAATCAAAACAGACGCTCTAATTCTAATTAATCCGACCAATTTGCGCCATTATGTACCGGTCGTACTATAACTAGCTCCCTGTCAGCGTTTGGATGTAATTTGGAAGATTTCTAGCTCTAAATCTGACGAAACCCAAGACAGCCAAGTACAGAATTAAACTTCGAGAACGGCCACATGTTGTACACTTGTTGACGTTGGCGGGTCTACGGGTACCTCCGTGTCTCTCTCCTCCTCCCCCCACAGATCGCTTAATCCGAATATAAACAACGTTGCGTTACACCGAGCCACCGTTAACAATAATTATGTTACGATGTTCTCTGGATCCGATTATATTTCACGCGGTGCTAGATTTGATCCATAAGCGATTAACCTGTTCTGTGTCTGTGTCCTGGAGAACTGGAAAGAGATTTGTGCGAAGAGCCGTCGTGTTACAAAAGAGATACTCTAAAACGGAATTTATAGTCCAGTTGTTGGTAAGTGTGTGTGTGTGTGTGTGCATGAGTACATACGAAGGTTTATGTTTCCGTCAAGATGTTAACATTTACTTGTTCAGCTAGAGATTCTACACCTGACGTGTTCTATTGTGGCTATATCGGGTCATATTTAATTAATGGCTAATCGAAGCTTCCAAAACACTCAACGGGCACTCACAGTTTGGCAACAGTTAGAATCGTCTGCTTCATGTATGTGAGCAGCTGATCGGACATATTTACAGCTGGGTTATAGATAACAAATAACAGCTGTCTGATCTAAGTGCTATAGACATACATAGGTTCAATACAAACGTATTGTCATCCTTATCATCAATTTCATCATCATCATCATCATCATTACCATATTCATCATTAGTATCTTCATCATCAATATCTTCAACACCAGTATCTTCATCATCAGTATCTTCTTCATCTCTATCTTCATCATCAGTACCTTCATCATCAGTATCTTCATCATCAGTATCTTCATCATCAGTATCTTCATCATCAGTATCAAGTAGTATTAGTTATTGTAGTTGTTTTTGTAGTTGTTTTTGTAGTTGTTTTTGTAGTTGTTTTTGTAGTTGTTGTAGTAGTAGTTAATTCATTCCTATTTTTTTTATCAATTTTAGATATAAATGTTGTTTCTGGGTATGTTTCTTTTATCGAAAAATTTAGTTGTTGCAGTGGTGAAATTGGTGAAAGTAGTAGTAGTAGTAGTAGTAGTAGTAGTAGTAGAAGCAGCAGCAGTAGCAACAACAACAACAGTAGCAACAAGTATAATAGAAGTAGTAATTTTACAAGAATCCACACATTCTCGAATCTAATTCGGTCCCAAACACGTGGAATAAACGCCCCCTCCCCTCCCTTATTTATCAGTAGTTGTTTACATGATCGACTGTTTAGGTATTCGGTTTGTTTATGTTTGTATGCAGATTACTTGTACATATCTCGATCTTCGGAAATTGTATCATCATGGTCTGCAAAGATTCTTTAGATGTCAGTTAACTCCAATAATATGTTTTGGAAAAAAATATAGATCTATATAAGAAACCGGTGAAAGCATAAAAATAATGTGACGTCACCTTCGGCATTGTTCGCTTCTGTTCGTGGAAGTTCATATTTGTGCAAATTTATATGTCGTTTAGGCGTCTATTAAAATCTAAAAAGAGTTATTCCCCTATTTTTGTTGGTCTGTTAATGAATACGATGGCTGAAAGCACACATTCTTCTAAATGGCGTTCTACAAAATATATATAAAGAAGATTAATTTGTTTAACATAAACAAATCACAATAGTTTGAATATGCTCCTTTATTGTTGAATCTAAGTTCTTATACTCATGTGTTTCCTTTTCTTAACGTTTATTTTAGTTAAAATAATAAAAAGTGGTTTTTAATAATAATAATAATACTAATTTTATAATACAGTGACGTATTTCTTACTTTATTATATTCATATCATTTAAAGTAATACACTAGATCTGTCCATTAACAACAGTTTCAAAGTTACGGATGTTATACCTAATGGATTATTAACTTACAGGTGAGAATTGATTTATATAAATACGGATGTGATAAACAGATTAAATGACCATCCACCCCTGTAGAATGCGTATTTTGATTGACAGAGCTATACGGAATTGTGGGTATTGCTAAGTCGCTGCAGTCATAGCATGCATCATCTTCAATATTGTATGAAGACAGATGCAAGTGGCTTTATGGGATAAAGCAGTAACATATATGTCAATATCTATTTATTGTTAATTTCACTGATCATTTCAATATAGAGAAATAGCTTTTTGACTTTTTAGATCGTTTCTCTAAAACAAAATTAACTTTATTCCCGGCTATTAATTTATACCCGTCAAATGTCTATTAAGAAGCTGATGTTAAATCGTATTTATGAAAAATTGTCTCAATTGTGGAAAAGCTATGACCCTAATGTAAGCGTTTATCACTCGTTATTCAGTGGAATAGATACGTTATCGCTGACTGTGACAGTAAAACGGGCATATCAAAAGCTCACATTATTTATCAACAGCTGATAAATAGAGCCATCTCGATATAACGCCAATTCTGGCCCTGTCTCAATATCTGATCATTACTCTATATGCCAAAGGGAGTGGATCAAAGTACACACTCTGACTTCGTATTTAGCAAATTATTTAATAGAAGTCATTTTCCACCTTATTGTCAACACGTAGTCATCAATGTCTGGATTACTATAATATCAATATGTATTATAAGCAGTTTATTATACATTTAACCAAGCGGAACATTGACTATTCAGTAAACTTTGTTAGATAATAACTGACAGACTGACCGATCTATTATCTGATAGATCGATTGATTAAATGACTGACGGATTAACTAATTAACTCAATAACCCAATCTGTGATAACTTATGCCAGTGCCTTGTTATATATATATATATATATATATATATATATGCGTGTTTGTGTGTGCATGTGTGTGCGCGTGCATATGTGCGTGCGTATGTGCGTGGTTGCATGTTACTTGTGTGTGCGTGCGTGTACGTGTGTGTCTGTTTACTTGTTTGTTTGTGCGTGTAAAATAAATATATGGATACAATAGTAGATACGAGTCACACATAATAATAGACTTAGTGAGAAACGAAACTTACAGAATATTTCCACCACGAAAACAAGATTTAAAGGGAAACAAATACTTAACGTGTACCATCAGATACTATTATACCCTATTATCGATTACAAGATCCAACCTTATATTATCAGGTGCGAGTTTGTATTACATAACCATGGCAGAGATATTTGTTCTCAGGTACAGTGTCCAATACAAAATGTTGAATATGACAAACAAAACCGGAAAAAGTATCCTCGATATTTTATCAATCTTGCTGACACTGTTGAAGGTTTTGTATCGTGCCCGTTTTTGTTGTTTTAACCTGTAAGAGTAACTTCCTAGCAGACAATTGTAGAACTTCATACAACAATGTTCTTTGGACACCGAGTTGTTAGGATCGTCACCATTATATGTTCGGGTAGAGAAGGTGTCAACATTAGTACGACGTGTGATGACTGTTTTTGGGTGATAACAGGTACTGCCTGATGAGTAAACATTGTCCTGAAATATATATATATATATATATATATATATATATATGTATACGTCTATGTAGATGTTTATCGACACATATATAAATATTTACATATATGTTGCATACATGCGTATTTGCAGAGATGCACGCATGCTCGCGGCACGCTAGTAGATTACATATGACAACACCAACCAACTCACTATCTGATCATTATCTGACTCGTCCTCACTATCTGTGAGATGGATCACCTCTCCACTGTCGTGTTTTGTGAAGAAATGTACACCAGCAAACTGTATGATAGTAGCTAATACAAAGGCGAAACATCCGCCAACAAAATAGTCTAAAGCTGTAGCGTAGGATACTTTAGGAATATCTCTCCTGTTCTCTATATTCATAAAACACATTGTCAACACAACGGTCACACCTGGATAAGATTTTAAAAAACGACCAAAGTGACGACATTATATTTATGATATAACGTAGAACCTCATATCATTTGTGACTATTATTACAAATTACGAAGTGTTGGTGAGTGAGTAAATGAGTGAGTAATCGAGTGAGTCTGTGGGTGAGTGAGGCAGTAAGGCAGTCAGTGAATGAGATAGGGAGGGATTGGATGGATGATACATTTTTACTGATGAATGAAATATCCCAGACACACGCTATCGATTAAACTACGAGAAGGCCAGCAAATCGTCAGTTAGCTTAGTTGGTAACATATTAAAGTATGCTGCCAAAAGTTTTAATTTCGACTCCATCAAATCTCATGTGCACTCTGGGTTATTCAGCCATGAGACTGATAACGGGGTTTGAAGAGATAGTTTATCGATGAGAATAGGCAAGGATTAGCTTTAATCCTATAATCCATAGTCCATATTTTGTTTGATGGCGAAGCTAGTTTCTGAGAATCTTCAGGACTAATATAATAATAACTCATCGATCCTTATGTACCAGGTATAACTAGCACTGAGGTTAAACAAGACAATCACATCTACTCATTCTAATTACCGTTTCATCACACTTCAAATTATACCTACCAAGAGCTACCCTGTCTGAGGTAGCCTCTCTGTTGATCCAGAAAGCGACCCAGGATAGTACGACGAGAAGACTGCAAGGCACATAGACGTTAATTAAGAAGTATCCCATGTGGCGTCTTAACGTGAACTTCACGTACAACAAGGAAAATATTCCTAGAGGAAGAAAGAAAGATAATAAAAAAAATTAGGTGACTGCTTAAGCTGTTAATTGATGGTCTTAAGTTGCGTTCTATTTACATTTTCGAAATAATCCTTTGTAGCTTATCTTATGTTGCCTATGGTTAACTAAATCCCGTATGCATTAATCAATATGAATTGGCTAAAGAATCCTCCCCCCTTTTCATTCTCTATTATGGCTAATTTAATAGCAGTCTCTCGGGTAGTGTGATTAAATCTCATTGTTATCTCCGTCGGTGGATGTTTCATCCATCAATAAAATGCGAAACCAGTGTATATACTAAGCAAATCTCACTCCCTCCGGTCTCTCTTTTTATGCACGCGCGTACATACAAATGTAGTCATTTACGGGCAAGCAACAGCTTGTAGCATATACGTTGTCAACTTTGTCCACTTGCTGTCCTCAATGTTTACAACATAAATGTTTATATAAGGTGATAATAAACTTTGTTTTATATCTATAATCATAGTAGTCTAGGTAGCTTCCTTACCTATATTATGCTGATATCTAGAACCGTTGCCGTGTGGAAATCCTGTCAGATCAAACTGTGATAAAGTCATATCAGGCGCCATTTTAATGGAGTTAGAACCGTATGTCCACATATAGACCAGATCTGTACTAGAGTAGATTGGATATTGATATATATATATATATATATATATATATATATATATATATATATATACTATAACACTGTCAATAAATATAGAGCACTGTGGTGTACTAAAATAGTGTTAGTAGTACAATAAAACATAGATCATATATAGACTACAGGAAGTACTGTAATAGCGTTATTAATACGACAAGACATAGACAGTAAATGCATTACTATAGAGCACTGCACAAGGGTTACAAGCTAAGACTTTCCAATAATTAGTCCACAAAACATAATAGACTGTGAAATATATTAGCGTGCCCCAGGAAAATATTTGAAATCGGTAAGCTTATTGAACAATCTGGAAACTTTGGGGAAATATTATAACATAATATTTTTAATGCGAATACAAAATTTTAGCAGTAGTTTTAATACAAAAATTAATGAACACTTTGGAATCACTTCAACTTGCAAATATACATTTTTATTTCATTGTTTCACACTGTCAACCAGAACATATATGCACAATTTTTGTTTCATAATTTCATCTTAGTAGTAGTCTTTTCACAACAGAATTAGTTTACCACATCTGACAGGTCTTGCCAGGCAACTTCTTCAACACGATAAAGCTGAACAAATTCACCATGAGACTTATACCCACCAACTGCTACCTTAACATCAGGAACATTGTCTTCCCCATGTTCTGCCAGTACTGCTTCTGCTGATGCTGTAGCAGCATCCTTGGCCTCCCCTTTCGGATTAGCCTCCCCTTCAGGATCAGCCTCCCCTTCAGGATTTGCCTTCCCTTCCTTTTTGGCCTTCAATTGCAGGTAATATAGTTATTGGTGTGAAACTGTCTTCCCATGGCAAACTTTATTATGGCATTTCATGGTTGAGTTGCCAATGAAAATGTCCCCACCTTCCTATATTGCTTGCTTGGATCACAGTACATTTTCTATTGTTATATTTCCATTGATATATTTCTTTTGGCCCATTTAGCCTACATTGCGCACAAAACCTTTTTTTCAGCATTGGTATATTTCAACCATGTAAACTCCTTGAGCCAATGCAGCTAAAATCCCATCACCCTGGTTTCTTCGTATTTTTCTCCCTTTCTAGTTTATCAGATTTACTATTTGATCCGTCTGGCAATGTTTTTTTAAAACAAATTTATCCATCTTTCATTAATAAACTGCAAATTTATCCATTTCAGTCACAAAATGCTGTTAGGTCAAATAACAATGCAATAGTCTCAATCAGTTGTGGTGATATGTGAAAGACATGATGCGATGCCCAAGCATAATGCATTTTTATAAAGGCTGGACATTTAAATAGCGGGCCCCCAAGTTGCTCCATAAGACGCTTCGACATTGGCTGAAATATGTAAACAGGTCGCGAAGCAGCCAATCACAGCGCTTCATACACGCGGTCGTGGGACAATTTGTGTTGTGTGCCTGCGCGACCCAGAAAATCAATCGTGACCATTAATGGCACAAGCTTCTTTTGAGTATTCAGAAACTTCTTCAATAAACCTGAAGCATGATGACGTCACAAACCCAAACAAACCAGCCGCACTTTGCATTGTGGGATTTATAGGGGGTCCGCTGAGTGATAATACCATGATATTCCCGCCATTTAACATTTAAACGTCAACGTTCCGGATCTGTTATAATCATGCCAAAAACTAACTTCTGTGTACAGTTTAACTCTGCTTCAACGCCGAAAAAGTAGGCACTGTTGAAAAATTGTATTCCAAAACTGAAAATCAGATTATAACTATATGCTAATCGTCCGTCATTGCTACTTTATAAATGATAGTAAAGTGTGATATTCAACATTATAAACCATAGTACATTAATATTCACTGCACATAACAAAGACTGCTAAAATGTAATGTTCATAGTAAGTCACACTAAAATTATATTTAACGAAAAGAAGAAGAATAGAGTCCAGTATATTGGTAAATTTAATTTATTATTTATGGATATAATAATATGGTAAATTAAATTATTTACCAATATTATTATCTATGATCTGATGGATAATAATATTGGTAAATTACACTTTATTTGC
This sequence comes from Paralvinella palmiformis, assembly GCA_025642065.1. NCBI lineage: Eukaryota > Metazoa > Annelida > Polychaeta > Terebellida > Alvinellidae > Paralvinella > Paralvinella palmiformis. The sequence goes on along the minus strand of JAODUP010000012.1, from coordinate 784,383 downwards.
ACCTTTCACTGTTTCAGTCAATCCTTACACTGACACTAATTAAAAAAATTTGACTCGCAGATTGTCATTTCGAATTTAAACTACCCAACGCTTTCTCAGCGTTTCATCCCACGGCCAACACATGCCAACTTAAATGTTTATATCGCTTGCTAGTGGCATGACAATACGGTACACAGGAGTTAGTTATTGGCATGATTATAACAGATCCGGAACATTGACGTTTATGGTTAAAATGGTGGGGGTATCAGGGTAATATCGCTCAGCGGACCCCCTATAAATCCCACAATGGAAAGCGCGCCTGGTTTCGTTTAGTTTTTGCCGTCATCATGTAATGGGTCTATTAATCGCGATATTCTCCAAAGATACCCATCCCCAAATAGGAGTATTAGCCCTAATAACACACATGTTCTACTAGCCCACAAATATTTCAATTAGCAGTAAAGGACGGACCTCGATCGTAGGGCGCCCTAGAAACAAAGGGCCCCCTTCGTTTGAAGTGCGCTTTATCGGCAGCTAAGTGGCTAGCACCACTGATTATTATCTGCCATAAACACCAACAGAATCTGATCGTTTTAAAGAGATTTTTAGGTATTATTTAAAATAACAAACGTTTGAACTGATAAAATTAATAATTTTCAGCTTGTGAAGACTTAGTTCACTTAGTTATTGAGACAAATTGCTTGATAAACCACTATAATGTCAATATCCGTGAAATATGTTGGATTATCATGCCTGGGCTCAGCTGACGAGTTTGCATAATCGTTCCAGATTTGCATTTCTAAGAGCTATCGAATCTGATATTACTCCAATCGTTGAAAATTGTTTCTGATTTGCGACGACAGATTGGAAGGTATACTATGCCCTAAATTATTATGTCATCCCGGACATATGCCAGGGGTGGTGTTTCCTTCATCTACCCCAACATGGAGAGAGTGTATATATATATATATATATATATATATATATATATATATAATTGTTTTGTATAATATTAGCATCCATAGTATTTTGATGTGATACTCTAGAACAGCCGAGATCCCAAAGCCACACAGCACCCCCTCCCCCAAATGTGAGTGTAACCATAATTAAGAAAGTTACTGTTTGTTGTCTGTTTGGTTATTAGCCCTAATAAAGATTGTCTGTTTGGTAATTAAGATTATCTTCACCTATCTCATTGAACAACTGCCACCTCCAACATTGTTACTTCACACTGCTAATAAATGCAGGCAGAAATGCAAATCGTCATCGTTGTACTTATCAACCGAGTGCGTCAGCTGAGTTACAGTATACCCTGGACAACTTGATAAAATAATTAATACTACTCTTTATCACTATTTATTTTGTATAATTTATTAACAGACATGAGTTTGGAAGTTTACGTATCTTTTCCAGCTTAAGTTATAAATGTGGCAACATACTGTTTTGCTATTGACAAATTCTTTTCATTTGAGCAGTCGACATGCCCAGTTTCGGTACTTCGCTTTAAGGACACCAACGGGTGGTCTCGTTCTAGCTTTAAACTATTAATTTTGCTTACATAGGATCAAAATACCGAAAATAGAATGAACAATAGGCATATGAATGTACCTAAAGATACAGTGTATAGTATCGCCAGATCATATATACCACAGGGCGGAGATTTCAAATCAATAATGCAACGCCTTCGTTCATCACAGAACGCACATTTCGTGGCCGGGAAATACCATGTTTTTATTCGTTCACTGGACATTGCTCTCGTTTTGACTCTATGACATCACACAGTAACTCCTCTATCTTGACCAATCATAGAACCCGTTGCAAATATGATTTAGGAGTCTCTTTTTTAATGTAGAGTACACGAATGTCACCAACCATGACGAACCTTCGTTCTAAGGGCGGGCCCACTTCAAACGAAGGGCGCCCTTTGTTTCTAGGGCGCCCTACGATCGAGATCCGTCCCTTATTGATTAGCCTGGGGCTAACGGGCTAGCGGTTATTCCGAACCCTGTTGTACTGTAATGTACGCATAACGCACGCACGCACGCGCGCACACACGCGCACACAACATACGCACCAAAGAATGAAAAGAAAGTTGAAAAACCTAGTTCGTTTTACTTACGACTCCCAAACATAAGAGGACATGTTTGTATATCCATAGGAAACATCTCCAGATGCATGGGACACGAGGCTTTAATAGTAATCCTAAAGACAAAAATGGTCCATAAAATAAACAAAGAAACGTTTTCACTAGAAAATAGAAAGAAAAAAAAGCAAAGAACAACCTATAATTAGGAAAAAGTTTGTAGACATTATGACTAATACAGAATAACACCAGCAACGGCAAAAAGTGCTGATCCAGATATCTTATATAGCGAGAACAGTGCCAGAACACCTACAGTACAGAGATATTAGATTCAAGATTGTTGGAGCAGTACAAAAAGTACGGAATACAAAGATGACGAGAGTACACGAGTCTTGAAAATGATGGAAGCATAAAAACCTTCACAATACTGAAATCATAGACTGCGAGAATAGTGCGGAGAATATACCGTTTTGTAGCTGTACGTAACCTTAAGAAGTACACAGCTCACAGACTATAAGACTAGAACCAAACCCGGTCACGAAGTACCAGTCAGTTATAATGGATTGTGGTCAACTTTCACAGATTATAGTTCAGATATTGTACACGGTGACAAACCTCATGGAATACAGTATCCTGCCATTTTCGTTGATCCGGAGCAGTTTGTTCGGTGACGTGACAGTATGTAGATAGGACTTCATCCCATTAAAGAAGTGGGTATCCGGCTTCCAGATACGATCCAGAATATTAATGCTCACTGGTATAACAGCCGGAGTGCCATTCCCGTAAAAACGGAGCCGCTTATCGACCCAGCTCTGTCGGAAGTAGCAGTCCATCTGGTAAGCCTGTGACAAATGTCAAAAAGTCAGATTATATCATCTTTAAAATACACCTTTTTGGGCTTCTATTCTATTGAGTTACATAAACTATTGAGAATTTAATAACCATTTCGAAGAAAAACAAATTATATGTGATGATCTTCATTTGCCTTTCACGTGTTTTTGTTGGTTTTTTTTTTGGGGGGGGGGCTTGGTCGAGAAGTATAATGCATATTAATTATTCAGATGTTAATTCTATTAATAATAAAATAACTAACCATATCAGCTTCTGATATTGGTCCCATACTTCTAATATTCATGTTTACGTCAACTGTAGTCGGCTCAGCTAAAAAAATTGTAAATTGTATCTTCCGATAGAAATGTTGAAGAACAACAACAACAACAACAACAGTAGTAACAACAACAACAGTAGTAGTAGTAACAACAACAACAACAACAATAACAATAAAAGTAACAACAACAGCGACAACAACTGAAAGACTGATAGATATTAAGTGATAGTGATGTTTGTGTGTTTGTGTATGTGTGTGTGTGTGTGTGTTGTGTGTGTGTGTGTGTGTGTTTGTGTGTGTGTGAATGTCCGTCTAAGAACATCTGTGTGCACGATTGCGCAAGTGTATTTCTTTACGTGATGTGCGCGATAAAACGCTTAAGTCAACATATAACGATTTAAAATTCTAGCAATATTTATTTTAGGATTTAAACATATAATTCTAGTGAGTACATAACACATTGCATGCCATAATTATAGCGTATAGAGTATCTACGCATGGTTGTTTTAAAGTGTGTGTGTGTGTATATATATATATATATATATATTATATATATATATATATATATAATTATAAATATATGAATTTGTTTTCATGATTACCTCCAAATCCAGGTCTAAGTCTATTATCATAAGCTTTAAGTAGCTCGTCTAGCACATAACTGATATTATGAACTACATCTTGTTTGGGTGGTAACTGTTGTCGGACACAATTCCCAAATGAGAAACTACAATAAAACAAAATATATGGATACACTTACCAGAAACACATTCCCAGTTACGAACAATTCGTTAAAACACAACTGATTCTTATATAAATATTTTGAATATGTCTTGACGAAAATCGGATTTTGTGAGAAACTGAAATGAGTTATTTTGCTCTACTTTTAACATATCTCTTGTGTTTACCTAAAATGCATAGAAGTAATAGGATTTACATGACTTTGCACACTAATATTCCAGTCCAGGTATAGTTTCACGTTACAGTGCCGCTTAAAAAGGACAATAAAAGAAAAAACGATAAATATAAAGTGCTTACCCAATAAGAAGCCATATAGACAGGAACTTGGTGATTGATTCCATTTTTTAATATCCTTTTCTTGTGTCGAATAACTAAGCAGAATGTGTTGAAATATCTGAGTAGTGGAAACGATGACCTCTGTCACCATTTCAACGGTATACGTCCATATCCCGACGTGAATAAAAGATTTAATATATTCTGTAAACTAATTACCAATATGCCTTCGTATTGGTGTATGCAAATGAAAGATAGTTGTCATCCATAAACTGCAGTATTGAACAGTCTGTGCTGAACGAAATCTAATCACAGAATACAGGTAGGCACGAATGGAAGATGTCGCCCAATTGCCTTCGAACGAGGTTACTAGCCGGGCCATCCTCTGTCTGCCCGCTAACGCCCTTTACATATCGTGGCCAGAGATGCTACCCACTGTTTAGCCATCCTTTGTAGCCCATCATCCGTCACCCTCTCTGCGTCTATCACACCAATAATCATTGCTCCCTGACCGCCAAGTCACGTGGTTGCGCTGATTTAACGAGCGATCATTTTATTGACATTGCCTCGTGGGAGTGAAGAATGTCTCTCGAGAGTAATGCGAATAATCGTCAACGCCGCTGTACATTAATCATGGACATTGCGCTTGTTTTTCTCGACCATCCTATTCATCCCGGAGGTTGGAACCAATTCAGTGAGCTCGGTCATTATAGAAGACATGACATTCCAGGGAATGTTTGCTTTGTCAACTTAACTCTGTGGCTTGCAGTGAAATGCCTCAGTACTGGTGTCAGCCTCCAGTGGCCCGTCTTAATACGTCGTCAACATATTGGATTTTTGGCCTTCCGCAAACTTGTCAGTTTGAGGATAGCGTGACATGGACGATTCAGCTTTCGGTTATGAACAAATGTGCAGTGTATTTGTGATTATTGTTGTTCTTGGTGTGATTAGTGTTTTAATTCGAGCTGGTTGGTTCTGTTTTCATCTGGCCCTTTTTAGTCATAATCCTGAAAATCCACTGTAACACCAATTTTATTTAATAACTATTATTTAATAATAATAACAATAATAATAACGATTCTGTTTAATTTAGTAAGACTAATTTATAAAGTGATCGACTATGTCTAGATAGAAACGGAACAAACATAGATCATATAAACGAAATCATAGTCACAATAAATGCGGACGGTTTAAACAGCGACTGTTTGTATCGATCCAGATTATTTTACATCTACTATAAAATGTGGGGTTTTTACCCATCCTAATCCCAACGCGCATATTTACAATTAGTGGTGAAAAATCAAACCGTATAGAACTCAACCTATACCATCTTTGTATAGCACCTCGACGCAGAGAGCTACCTGATTTCTTGAGGTATTCCTTTAAAATGAAACCCCGTCAATAATTCATCGAGTACATTTTAGCCAGATATCTTCTTCTCTCTGTATTTAGTTGGCATACTTGCCGAAGGCCATACAACAACAACTCCATTTCATTTCTCAAGAGCGTCATTCCCTCATGGAATAAGCTGAATAGCCTGCCACACGCCTAGCGAAGAATCTTTGAATACGTTCTTGAATAAAGCATGACTTCCGAGTAGTCCATGTGAATTTTATAAACCAACCGCTATTTTCATTATACACGATAAATATTTTACTCAATCCAGGAATATAAAAATAATCTTGTGTAATGTGCCAAATTTGATTTCTTCGGAGACTTAACCTGTAAACTTCGTTCCTGCCTTTTTATTTAATTTAATTTATTTACCTACTTTATATGGCAGAATCTATTCCTCAAACCTTCATAACCGTTCCCAAAAAGAGCAAATTAAAGATTTAAGTTTATATATATATATATATATATATATATATATTGTGTGTGTGTGTGTGTGTGTGTGCGTGTGCGCGTGTAGTATTAATAGATAATAACTCTCTCTCTCTCTCTCTCTCTCTCTCTGTGTATATACTGTGTGTGTGTGTGTCTCTCTCTTTCTCTCTCCCTCTCTCTCTCTCTCTCTCTGTGTGCGTGTGCGCGCGCGTGTGTGTGCATGAAAAGACTCGTCTCGGTATTTCGTCTACTGTCCAAAGTTTGAATTCAGGATCATATATCTTTTATGTCACTGCCATATTCAACACTGCTAAAACACACACACAAACTCACGCCGCGCGCGCACGCACGCACACAAACACAAAAAAACACACACACACACACACACACACACTCAGAGACATAAGCTATCGTGAATGGCAAGCAACTAGAACAAGTTAATGGTCCCTGTCGCTTAATGTGTCATAGAGAATGATATTAGTTAATCATCCGTTCAGAGTGTGCAGTTTTGAGTTAACCTTTGGGAGAATAATATCAAAGGGAAAGGGAAACATATGTCAAATCTCTAGTGATCTATTTATCTTCTTCTGTCATGTCAACCACAGAAACACCACATCACGCACGCACGCACGCACGCACGCATAGATATATGTATGTATGTATGTGTGTGTTTGTGTTTGTGTGTGTGTGTGTGTGTCAATGTGTGTACTATCTCTACATGTCCTCAGCGATGTTTTAGCCTCACGTACCAGGTTTATATCTCCCTGGTGTATCATCAGGATCTAGTAATGTGATCTATATCAGTAATACTCTAGTCCTGAGAGATATCGTTTATTACTAGAAACCTATCCTCAATCTACATACATACCATCAGCCTAAAGCTTTATACTGGTATCATGGTATCTCACTCAGATACCATACCATTCCAACCTTTACTAATGGGATATATTATTTACTGAATATATATATATATATATATATATATATATATATATATTCGAATGTAAATGTGAACTGCTTCATTTAAGAATTTTATATATAGCTAGTATATATACTCTAATTTGCTTTATTTATACTCAGTGATAACTGTCACCTATCACATTAGAGTAGTTCGTGTCTTTTATCTATCTATTGTTATGGGGTGAGATGGGGTTTGTTACGGTTCATAAGTACGCATGAGTATAATTAACACAAATATGTTAAATGAATGCTAAGTTAAATATTTTCCACACAAAAATATCTTGACATATATCATTAGAATATTGTCATATATGTTCAATGTCCAAATGTTTTGAAGCAGAACAAAGAAGTTGAGAGATGGATATAAAATAGTTTCACGGGTACTCAAAATTACCATTTTCAGAACGGCTAAGTTCCGATCTGAGCACGAACACTCAGATAGTGCCGTGCATAGAGCACTACGCGGCAAATGTACACATCATGGATTGAATCCGAGCAATACCCGTGTTTGCGGGATATTTCCCATGGGAGTTGTTCCACGGCCATATATCCAAGGTACGACCGATTTAAACAATACACTCAATTGATCCTGAGAAGGTTACACTCAAGATACACGGATCGACGTGGTTTACTTTTTACAGTTTTCTTACAGAACGACTTAAACACTAACGAACTTATTCCTAACTCCATAAGAATGTAACAATTCTTTGAGTGTTTGGTGTCTTTTTAGCACACTGGATCAGTATAGACGTACAAGGATACACTCGTACAAATCATCATGTGACATGTCGTCTGTGGTAGGTAATCACGTCAGTTTTCTGACCTTATAGTATAATACATGTCAACCAGCAATAAATCACTTACTGATTGTCTAACAACATTTGGTGTTCCTTACTTGATCTATTTTTATCTACAGCTCTGTCTCTCCAAACTAGCAGTGTATGCGTGTGCGTGCGCGCGCGGGCGTGTGATTGTGTGCGTGTGTGTAATGTTAGTATTTACAGTAGTAGTAGTAGTAGAATGAATATGAAAGGTGGTAGTATTAGTAATAGTAGTAGTAGTAGTAGTAATAGTATATAGAAGTAGTACAAATAGTAGTAGTAGTAGTAGTAGAAGAAGTAGAAGAAATAGTAATAGTAGTAATAGTTGTAGTAGTAATAGTAGTAGTAGTAATAGTAGTAGTAGTAATAGTAGTCAGTGATTACATAACATTTGTGTCAGTAATCTTAATCAAGAATAATGACTTTTCTTATTAAGCCACGTAATGTCTCGTCAGTATTTAGGTCATTGTGTAATAAAATTAGCACATGCAAATTACCTACACATTAACGATGACAGGTCTGAATACAGAGTTTTAAAGGATGTCTAGTTTAAATATAGTGTTATTGTTTATAAATAGATGTGTTAAATATAAATATACTAGTCAAATGAGTTCTGGTTGCTATCACTGAGTCGAAACGTAATTTAACTTCCACCTAGTTCTTCCGGTCATTTTAACTGTGGGGTGTTGGGTGGAGGAGAATTATATATATTGGAACACCGTCCCGTTAGCCATATAGAGCTAACAATCGACTGTTATTTGATAGAAAAGTGACAGTATTTCTAAATATTACTCTACCAATGTTTAATACGAACTGTGATTAAATACCTCATCCGTGTGAATCCATCATTACTGACACTAATTTGTGAAATAGCAAAATATAAACGAAAAAGAGAGAGAAAAACTAAACATGAGCCTTAATCCAGTACTAATGATGTGTCTGTTTTATAGGTGGATGAAAAGGCACTGGTACAGAGAATCACAAATAACGATTATAAAATCAGCTTAATGAACACGAGATAGCTGAACGATTTCTAGGTTACTGTGTGGTGAAACTACACAGACGTGTATGTGTTGTTCGATATGGTGTAAGATACGTATAGTGTTGGATTTGTATGTCTGAGTTGGTGTGTGTGTGTATGTGTGTGTGTACGCGCCCACACACAGGCTCACGGCTCAGTGTACGCCATGCATGAGCATCACAAGTTTCATTGACAGTTATGAAGCTGTGTGATGCACCAAGAGCCCATAAAAGGGTTTAAATTTTCATCGTAATCTCCGCATCAGCAGTGAAGCATCACCAATATTAAGCTATTTGAACCTAGAATAAAGCTGAGATCAGAAACAGTGACGTCAATGTTTATGTGTGTGTGTGTGTGTGTGTGTGTGTCACTTTGCGGTTGACTGCAAACTGTGGTGTCAAATTAGGTATTTTATTCGTATATTGGCTCTTCTTTGAATCACAAGAATTTGTTATTTAGTGCCACCTGTCGTGTGAAATTGTGCATATTTTGTGTATTTGTGGATCTTGTGCCTACTTTCGGTTCTCGCTGGTAAGTTATCTAGACTTATTATCAATGTGCTGGTCCCTGTATGTATAGATTTATGTACGTATCAATTTATGGCAGTATAGATTTGGGTATGTATTGGATTTTATGGCGGTTTATATATATATATATATATATATATATAAACAATCTGGCGCCTCCGTGGTCTAGCGGTAGGGTGTTGGACTACAGATCACTACCACCGTGTTCAAATCTCGGCACGGGCATATCTGAAGGTTGTTTCGCTTTGACTTCGCCTCATTACCTTTGGATGTCGCTCGGCCCATTTAGCCTACCTTGTGCACAAAAGTGGCCGTAAAACATCAATCATCATCAATCATCACAATCTGGCTGCGTTATAAGGCGGTCCAACGGTTTTGTTGTTCGGGGAAAATCCCCAGGCTGTCGCTTAATCAGCACAGCCTCTATGTTGGAGTGGTTGAGAAACCTCCTCCCCCACCACTCACAGGGGACCAGTACGGAAAAATGGAGCCGAAATACCCTGAGGGTGGTCACTGCCAGAGTGTTTTACGTCCTCAGGGGGTTTTTAAGGTCCCCCTTTATTTTAAATAATTCAGTGGAGACGGCAGCGCCATTTAACGTGGTCAGCCACCCACGATGTAGTGAGCCGAGAAATTAATCCCTGGTAAAGTTTCTACCTCTAACGGGGTTCGAACCTGCGACCGTTGGCACCAAGTGCCGGGTGCTTAACCGCTAGGCCAACGGAGCTCACTAGGCGGTCCAATGTACCGCGGAAGCGCTTATAACGCGGAGTTATTTTGGCTCCCGATTATTTGGACTGAAAATAATGCATTTGTTTTTGTGATTTTCCGCAGTATGCACTCTATCTGTCATAGCCCGAAATGTTACGAAAGGTTAGTAATTACCAGGGCGTCAAATAGTTGATCAAAACTAGTGAAGCAAATATTTAATTGGAGCTTAAATCCGTATTAGAACATATACATGATCAAGTAGACAGTTTAATCAAAATGGCTTTAATAACTTAATTACCACCGTCCATCGTACGTGGCTCCAGCTATATCATAATTCCAGTTATTCGTTTCCATACTGAACTCATAACTCAATGATAGACCTCAAGCAAGATTCTGAAATGAAAAACTTAACTCCGTTAGAGAGGAATTGAAGGCGATCCCAAGAGTACATCAAGATGAACCACAATCCAGAGTTTCTCGTGACAACGTTCCAAAATATTCCCTCCCCGCCAGACTGGGAACGACTATTCTTTTATACCAACTTCGTATCATAACAAGTCATAGAATCTGATAAAAAATAAACGTCCATTTCATTAACAATATTGCTGCTGCCTCCGATGGGATTTATGACGTATGAATAAATGTGAGGCGGCATTTAGTTAGGGACATGGAGGAATCAGCTATATATATATATATATATATATATATATCACGAGCCGTGATAGCGCAGTTCACTCATCCATAAAAATGAGAACCTGACAGGACGTGATGGCTATGTGTTTGAGTAACGCTTTGCGCCTATAATGGCAGTATGCGTTGTATGCTCTCTTGGTAGTTGAGATGGGTGCTGGTTGGAAACAGGTCTGAGTCAGGCATAATAATACTGTACAGCGCCTCAGAACAGGGTTACCTGATCCTGGCGCTATATAAACATGCATTAATATTAATATTATTAGAATATATATATATATATATATATATATATATACACTATATTATTTATCAGAGATGTCAACGCCTCCCATATTGGATATTCTCGACAGAAAAAAAAGTTGCTAAGTAAATTTATTCCCATATTCATCATTAATAAACTATTTCTCATTCAACCTACATATTATATAGAGAAAGATCTGAAACGAGAGCTAGGATGTGATGAATGGAGGATGTTTGTTGAATGTTCGACTCCACGATCCAGAAGAACACGGTATAGCTGCTCCTCTACCTAATCAATTTGGTTTACATAAAGATTGTATTCTATTATATATATATATATATATATATATATATATATATATATATATATATATATATATATATCAAAATATTATATCCAGACAGGATTATAATTTGACATAATTTATTTACATGTTAGCCACGTTTTTAGCCTTTCAATATGGCGGAGAAACATATTTGAGCATGATAATATCATGATAATATCATGTCCTATCTAATATATTTATAATGGTATATAGGACAGAATCGTAGTAATTTTAATATCAACAATGTATAGCTCTTACCTAGTATTGTGACACAACCCTAATATATCATAACGCCATAAATATATTAGACTGCGAAATAACTATTTACATTGCTCTACAGATGTCTTTTGCAAATTATGAAGTGGAAAATAATTAGTATTCTAACCTTAATGTCCAAACAAGCTGTCTGATTGGTAGAAGTTTTAGAAGTAAATAATAGGAGTAATGCATTTTATTGTTGTTCGGTGCTGACATCTCGCGAGTGGAAGAATAAGTCAGTAATTCATTCTGGTTACAAGACAATTCTCTCTTCTCTCCTATATCTTAGAACTGTACCGCACATAATGACAGCTCTCTCTCTCTCTCTCTCTCTCTCTCTCTCTCTCTCTATATATATATATATATATATATATATATATATATATATATATATATATATATATATTATTCCTTTTTTACTAATTGCTATCTTGTATTGATGGGTTGTGGTTACAAGCTTCTTGTCATATTTGATAAACAAAATATTATATCTCATCTCGGTGGAGTAGAATTTTTGTTTGACAAGTTAATTAATGACAAGATAATAATTGAAATATTTACACTAACACCTGTCTAGTTCTAGATTATGTCTATTTAAGTGCTAATAATGATGATTACGGGTTATGGGGAGGGGGGGTTCCAATTAACTTCCACTTACCTGTTAGTCTGGTAAAATGTACACAATGTAAATAATGCGGGGGGAAATAGAAATCATCTCGAATTAACTAATATGTTGCTGTTATTAGTGGTACACGCACACAAACTCAATCACGCACACACACGCACACACACACACACACACGCACACACGCACAAACACACACGCACAACACACACACACACGCGCGTGCGCATAGAAGAGAGAGAGAGAATAAAACATTCATACCTCTATTCCCTATTTATGCCACACAGTCAACCATTGATAATCCAGCTCTCGATAAACCGGCTTTCTATTTTCTATATCGCAAATATATTCCTTGAGTATTAACTGAAATAAGCGGGCAAAGAACTGAATATCCGGAATCTAGAACAACTGACTCATAATTTAAACCTCACCCCCTCTGCAAGATTCCGATTAAGTCAACCCTATTACTGCGTGGATTAAAACTATTTAAATAGAGAGTCAGTTTCAAATGGACAGTTTCTTTGGGCCGGGGTTACTATGATGATAATTAGCCGACGTGTACGTCACCAATAATGATGTGAGATGGCAGGATGAAGTCGGCGTATTAGCTCCAGTTAAGGAAGACCCAGATGTCTGTCATGGCTTATAACAACTGATAACACGGGTCAAGGAACAGCTCCAACACTGTCAATAGAACGACTAAATCCATCAACCAGATCAAAGTGTTATTGATTGGAGGAGTTCTCTGCGATGAGCGAGCTAATTCTACAAATAAAGTGTCCCCTTGGCTGTAGTATTGTGATATCTAAGAGGCTACCATTGGACGAGCAGGAAGAGCAGCTCCGATCTGGATCGTCTCACGTTATGGATGTTTTATTCGCGTAAACAGATTACTTGAAGAGCGCATTATTGAGGAAATATCTGATTTTTATGTTGTATTAATAATGTTTTTGTAAAGTTATACGTGTGTGTGTGTGTGTGTGTGCGTGCGCGCGCGCACGTGTGTGTGTGTGTGTGTGTGCCTGGTCAGGCGTGTACAGTATTGAAATTCCCTATAGTTTAATTGGCAATCTTCCTACTGATAAATATAGGATATGATAATGTTGTCACCTATAAGCTACCATCAATATTATTTCTCAGTTGATCATCTTAATCACCACAACAATGTCATCCTCCATTGATCTATGATAACCATTATCAGGTCATAAGACTTTCCTCTGGGTACACTAACTGTCATTTGATGTTTATATTTATGCTGGTATACATAGCTATAGTAGGATGGCGTAGTGTAACAGCTGCTGTCTGTGCCTCTGACAGATCCTTGTATGTCCACTTTAGATAATAACACGCGCATGCATGCACACATGCACACACATGCACACACGCACGCACATACACACACAGAGACACCCAGGCATCCATCCAATAATAGTCATATTGAAACAAACAAACAAACAAAACTCACAACACAACAGAAAGCAATAATCTTTTTATTTTAACATTTACGGGTAGATAGAAAGTTGATCGAGTGGATTTTAAATATGCTATCAATCCGACAGAGTGAATTGATTATATTATCTACTTGTTATATAAATATCTCGCCCTCTAGTCTCTCTCTATCATTTATTGAATGGCTTATGGTTTTTAATCTGTTCTAATAAAACCAGTTCAAGGTTACTTTCAAGGATAAATAATCAGTATCTTTTAAATCTCTTATTGAGTTTTTACCGATATATTATTTGGGGTGTCATTGTACAGGGCATTTAAATGGCTCCTGCTTGTAAGAGCGCTTTATTAAATATACATTAATTATTATTATTATTATTATTATTATTATTATTATTATTATTATAGTCTAATCTGTTCTGTTAATCGTAATAATTGTTTTTATGTGAATTGTCTCTAAAACGACGTCGTCTTTAACTGTTTTGTTATTGCCATGATGAACCTCTTCCATCTAGTCCACCTCTTTAATGTTGTTGTTATTATTGTTGTTGTTGTTGTTATTGTTGTGGTTGTTGTCGTCGTCGTCGTCATCATCATCATCATCATCATCATATCATCATCAGCAGCAGCAGCAGCAGCCCAGTGGTGATAATTATCTTATTAATTGGCCTCCCCACTTTCTCTTGCCTAAAGATCATGTATCTTCCTTGACATCAGACATGTAACATCAGGATTAATCTTTAGTGACAGAATATTACAAGAAAAAAAACAACAACAACAACAACAGAAGGGGGATGTTCGTGTTATAATAAAGAAGACGTTTGTTTTCTACATAACAACGCTCTGTTCTCCAATAGAGCACGTCTCCTGACTAACACGAAGTGAATGGTTGCAGCCTTGTAACGTCATAACCCTGTAACCCTGTTACCTGCCCATCCGGGCTAACACTTCATGTCGAAGCTCGATGTGTGGACAAAATAGCATTATCTAAGAAGGCATTGTGACGTAATACTAGGATACTTGGAGTTAATTTGTTTAGGATCCCTTTACACGTCCTATGGCTGGCTCGTTACTCGGGTAGAGAGTAGTTAATGGGTTTATTACCTCAGCTGATGGGGTTTTATTAAGAAGACATCACAACAGATGGTCTCGTCAAAACTCACTAATCTCTAGTTGTCGGCTATAATTACTGAACCACCGACCTGCGGCATGTCCAAGCTGTAATAACATTTCATTGAACTAGAATTTTTCCCCTTTCTCACTCGAGCAAATCTCAGAATCCTGCCAAATGGACCAAACTAATTCTGGTCTCTCTCTCTCTCTCTCTCTCTCTCTCTCTCTCACTCACTCACTCACTCACTCAGTCAATCCTTCACTCGCTCGGTCACTCCCCGCCTCCACCTCTTCTCTCTCCTCTCTCTCTCTCTCTCTCTCTCTCTCTCTCTCTCTCTCTATCTCTCTCTCTCTCTTTCACTTCCACCCTCTCTCTATTCCTACCCTCCCTCTCTCCAACTCCCCCTCTCTCCCCGTACCCCTGCCTTTCTCATCACTCGATCGCTCCTTCGCTCGCATCCAACCGGTCCTCTCCTAAGGGGATGTAATTGTTCTTCCTTAAAGTGAGTGATTGACGTCGGTTTGTTGACAAAGTTATTTAGACGATGGTTACCTTGTTATATTAACGTGTTTAGAAGTTAAGGATGCGCAAATTAATAGACACTATCCTTATCTTCATCGATTGATGTTCACTGAAATTGATTCGATTAATCGAGATAAGATCTAACATTCTATAACATAACGACCGTTAAAGTGTTATATTAACTGAGCGTTGCATCTAATTACGAATCGTCCTGGGACTGTTCTGAATTATATTCTGAGTAAGGCATCCAGTAAAGTACATGAGAGCTACTTAGCAAGAAACTTTCTAACTAGTTTTAAAAAGCCTTACCCGAAAAGTAAAATATTTAGAACAGAAATAATGCTCAAGTAATATTTATCCAAATTAACCCCTTTTATTCCTTTAGATGAGCTCCTGAACACGGACGAAGCGAGGAAGATTTCTTCATCACAACATCATGTCCTATCTGTAATCGGCGTAAGATGGAGACATCTTGTAAGCAGGTGTAATACATATATTGGGAGAAGTAAAGACATAAATTTGGGCTAATATTTTATGGTCTGGCTGGCCACTCCAAGCTCTATATGAGGCGACGATTCATGAATAATCGTATCGTCATTAATTAGGTCTGTCGCTGAGATTGTCAGCGAAGCTTACAATGTAATCACTCTTGGTGATAATTAGTGTTTAATCACACGTGTAATGTTATGACGACCACAAGCGTCGTTGGTAACCGGCACGTCGTCCAAATGTTCTTCTAGAATACAAAATGCTCTCGGGTGTTTTCGGTGCGAGCTGAACGGGTGACGACTTATTGGATGTGGGTGGGTCGTTAGTTTGATGGGCCGTTTTTGCGTGGGTATGGACTGGATGTGTAGGTGTAGCTTGATCCGATAGGTGTTAGGCACTAATCCTAGATAGATGCAAGCACCTTGCTCAATTTCTTGTGTACAGTGCTTCTCAGGCTCTGCCCCCATCTCTGTATCCGAGTATACTGTCACTTCTATATATGGAATGTTTCATCCTTTAATAAAAGGCTTCGGCTTCGCCATCCCATTTCCCTGGTGGTCATGACTCTTAAGTGAAATCAGCTTCGAGGATAAACAAATAACTCAAACAATCATTTAACAGTAGCCTAGATATTAAATATTTGTTTAATTATGGGTGATTTATAAAGTATGATTGATGATGGGTTATCACCCATCAAACATCATATTATGTGTGATGGGTGAAGTATGATGGGTGATGTATGGTGTTTGATCGATGATGGGTCATATGTGATGGGTGATAAGCGATGTATGATATACGATGGATAATATATGATGGGTGACGTACGATGGGTAATGTATGATGGGTGACGTATGATGGGTGATGTATGATATATGATAAGTGATATGTGATGTATGATGGGTGACGTACGATGGGTGATGTATGCGGTTATGGGCACTTTGCATGAGTGTTCGTTGTTTAAGTCGGAGTTTACACGCAATAATTCAAAGTTTGACACTTCTGGCTCACTCAAAGAAACCGACGCAGTACTAGACAATATGAAGTCATTTTGTTAGTTATTTGATATATTTGATAGGCATCTTTAATAACTCGAAACTCTCTACGCTATATAAGAAACTC
>JAODUP010000012.1:647500-762500 GCA_025642065.1 Paralvinella palmiformis | reverse complement strand
AGTAGTAGTAATATCAATAGTAGTATAATATCAATAGTAGTATTAATATCAATAGTAGTAGTAGTAGTAGTATTAATATCAATAGTAGTAGTAGTAGTATTAATATCAATAGCAGTAGTAGTAGTAGTATTAATATCAATAGTAGTAGTAGTAATAGTAGTATTAATATCAATAGTAGTAGTAGTAATAGTAGTATTAATATCAATAATAGTAGTAGTAATATCAATAGTAGTAGTAGTAGTAGTAATATCAATAGTAGTAGTAGTAATAGTAGTATTAATATCAATAATAGTAGTAGTAATATCAATAGTAGTAGTAGTAATATTAATATCAATAGTAGTAGTAGTAGTAGTAGTAATATCAATAGTAGTAGTAGTAATAGTAGTGCAGAAGCGGCTGTAGTAGTAGTAGTAGTTGTTGTTGTAATATCAACAGCAGCAGTATTATTATTATTATTAGTAGTAGTAGTAGTAGTAGTAGTAGGAGTAGTAGTAGAAGTAGCAGCAACAACAGTATCAGGACCAGGAACAATAGAAGTAGTAATAATAGTAGTAGTGATAGTAGTGATAGTAGTGGTAGTTGCAATAATGATAGTAGTAGTAATAGCAGTTGTCATGATCATCATCATCATCATCATCATCATCGTATACTTATAAAAAGCCTCATACTATTAGTTATCCTATAAGGACCTTCTAATATGAGATCTAATAAAATTTACTATGTTTACTATTTGTTGAAACTTTAAACAAAACTTTAACTTCACAAATTGAGAGCTGACTCAATAAATACGTAATAACAATATGGCCTAAGTCGAGATATAGGTATTTCTATCTGAGCTCAAATTTGAGGAGACTATGATGGATAAGAGATCACGCAGATATACAGGTGGCATGCCATGTATATATTTAGAAATGAGTACGTGGTCCTCCCGAAAACCAATATCGTTTATAAATAATTGGGACGATAATATAATTATTTTCGATTATTTCTCACTATGTGCGCTGTTTAATCCTGAACTCGTCGAACACGATTGTTGTGATACTCTGATGAGCTATGTAATAGATAGTTATAACGGTCATTAGATTTTGAGTCATCTGTTGCCAAATATCAATAATACAATGTACCAAACTATACAAGCAATACCTCAAATTTATGTATCGTCAGGATCTGGGATATAAACAATTATGTATTATCATAATAAAATTGATATCTAAAACTACGTCGCTGTGCAAGAAGGTGTGTATATATCAGATAACAAACATACACATCTGTGTCGTTGTAAGAAGGTGTGTATACATCAGATAACAAACATACACATCTGTGTCGTTGTATAAGAAGGTATGTGTACATCATATAACAAACATACACATCTTGTGCTGATAGAAGGTTGTGTACATCAATAACAAACATACACCTTCTGTGTCGTTATATAAGAAGTGTGTGTACATCAGATAACAAACATACACATAGCTGTGTCGCTGTGCAAGAAGGTGTGTGTACATCAGATAACAAACATACACATAGCTGTGTCGCTGTGCAAGGTTTGTGTACATCAGATAACAAACATACACATAGTTGTGTCGCTGTGCAAGAAGGTGTGTATACATCAGATAACAAACATACACATCTCTGTGTCGTTGTATAAGAAGGTGTGTATACATCAGATATCAAACATACACATCTCTGTGTCGTTGTATAAGAAGGTATGTGTACATCATATAACAAACATACACATCTCTGTGTCGTTGTATAAGAAGGTGTGTGTACATCATATAACAAACATACACCTCTCTGTGTCGTTATATAAGAATGTGTGTGTACATCAGATAACAAACATACACATCTCTGTGTCGTTATATAAGAATGTGTGTGTACATCATATAACAAACATACACATCTCTGTGTCGTTATATAAGAAGGTGTGTGTACATCATATAACAAACATACACATCTCTGTGTCGTTATATAAGAATGTGTGTGTACATCAGATAACAAACATATACATATCTGTGTCGTTGTATAAGAATGTGTGTATATATCAGATAACAAACATACACATCTCTGTGTCGCTGTATAATAATAATAATAATAATAATAATAATGTATATTTAATATAGCGCCCTTATTAGCCGGAGCCATTCAAAGGCGCTGTACAAATAATATGTAATATAATAATACCCCAAATAATGTCTGTAAAAATCCTGTAATGATTTAAAAGATAATAATTATTTATCTGTGAAAACGACCTTAAATAGGTGTGTTTTAGAAGAGATTTTAAATTTTCAAGAGACGACGCATTTCTAATATTTGTATAAGAAGGTGTGTGCACATCATGATATCAGATATAATATCATCAACTGAGACTCCCTGTTAATATTATTTCAAATAAAACTGAAAGTAAATAAGAATTCCATTTGGGTCAACTCTATTAAACACAGCCGCTAGATCCTGGCACAATAGAAGAACTGACTTACTTCAAACCGTTGAAATCATAATATAATTTTTTCATCTGAACCAAGGCTCGTTGAGTGTTTTAACCATCTTTACATGGAAACTGTCATAGATGGACGCTTTCGTGTGCAAACTGAACACCTTCTCTCACGCATTCATAACTCTCTCGGGAGTTATTCGTTCATTTCCTTTGCACTAATGTGTGCGGACGCTCTCTCTCTCTCTCTCTCTCTCTCTCTCTCTCTCTCTCTCTCTCTCTCTCACACACACACACACAACCAACTGATAACTTTATATCTTTAAAACATTAACCAATAACGACAAAATAAATCATGTTTCATCCAGCAATCTCTTCATGTATAGAAAACATCCCATAATTCATTGAGATAGAACCGGTTTATTAGAAGACAGCGATAAAGAAGCTGCACTGTTCTATGTCAACTGATTTGTTTTTACACCTCGACAAATATAATCTTCATTAGTTATGATTGGATAAAATAATGATTGACAAGAACGGGGATGACTGGTTCAGTCCAGATTACGTCATCACCATCATCATCATCATCAACAACAACAAACGTCCACAAGGATTATGTATAACAGACGTAAAATATATGATTGACATCTTGTTTTTATTTAGTTATATTCGATTAGGAAAAATCGTTTCTAACCGTATATGGGACGAGTAAATTAGTCCATATCTATATATAAACTTATCTACATCAACGTAAACACGATCACGTTTAGATAAACATGTCTCCATCTGCATACACGGGCTCAGATATATAAAACTGTCAGCATTTACATAAACTTGTCTCCGTGTACATAAACTTGTCTACATCTACATACAAGTTATTCATATCTACACAAAAGCTTCCCACACACACATACACTTATTAACATTCGCATAAATGCTCATCTAACGATCAAAATTGGGCGAGTCAGTAATGTTTTAATGTCATCAAATAGATAATTATCAAACAGCTAATATCTATTTCTCATTATCACTTGCGTCATCCTGCTCAAACAGACCAAATACAAAACCTTGTTGTCTTTAAATCCTGATAGATTTAGTATCTTTCTTCTTCACAAGTCGTTTGTTTTTATTAAATATCATATAAAGACTACGAATAATAGCGAAAGTTATCCCTTTTCGCCACAGAGGCATTTCATTACTTGGGTCTTTAAGTAGCAGGACTACATCGTAACTTTCCTTTTCAGACATGAGAGAGAGAGAGAGAGAGATACATACATACATACATGAAGACAGACGGACAGACAGACAGACAGACAGACAGACAGACAGACACACAAACAGACAGAGAGACAGACATACAGACAGACAAACAGACTGAAAGAGATAGATAGATAGATAGATAGATGATGGATAGAAAAAGAACGAGAGAGAAAAGTATATATATATATGGAGGGGGGAGAGGGTGAGAGAGAGGAGGAGATGTGATAGAGAGAAGGGGGAGGGTGAGAGAGAGGGGGGGGGGTAGGGATAGAGAGAAAGAGAGGGGGGAGAGTGAGCGAGAGAGAGAGAGAGAGAGAGAGGACAGAGCGAGAGAGAGAGAGAGAGAGAGAGACTTACCCTTTTGCCTAAAGCCATCTGCCTGTCACCACTTCCTTGCCCTATTTCTAACTCAGAGCTACCGTTATCGGGATATAAGATTTGAGCCAGACTCTGACGGAGTAGGACACAGTTATAAGCTGACTACGGAGATAACAATATCATCAAACTGCTCCTATATGTCCGTGTGTCTTTGTGTGTGTCTATTATAAGGAGCAATTAATAACACGTGGCCTCTAACTAATTAAAACAGAACGTATTTTGATGAAGCTGTCTCTTTGTATGACTACCAAATATAGGAATATTGAACAGCCAGAAGAGAGAGAGAGAGAGAGAGACTCGAGAAGTCTATTATAAGGAGTTAGTCTGTTGCGGACAAACGAGCAGCCTGTCACACAATTACAAACAACAAGATGTTATATTATGAGGACATCGTGAAATATTGGAATGTCACATTTGCATTTTGAATTAACGTCGCTGATTAGATGACAACAATGGTGTCCTCATTATTGATATATTTCGTGGCGTGAGTATATTGATATAATAATCCAGTTAACTGTGTATAATATAAATAATTATTTCTCTGTTAGTTTCGATGTACATATATGTTTTTGATATTTTGTATATAATAATGTTTATATTATGTGATATCCATATCGGTAAGTGTCAGGCGTATTGATGTTATTTGACTACATATTAGCATTAATCTTATTGGTATGCATAATGTTTAACTTATATAATAATTACCTCGATATACAGTAATACCCAACTTTACGTCATTTCGGTCAACGTCAAATTCCCCTTTACGACACCTTCCTAGAGTAAATTTCAGTCCAACGAACGTCATTACGTCAGACGTTACGTACGTCACTCAGCTGCGTCATCTACGTCATAGGAAAAGGACGTTAAATAAATAAATTAGCAATAAAAGATAAAAGAAACTAAAACACAAACCATTTAAATACAATAAAACACATTAAAATCATAAACAAATGTATACACAGTAAAATATTTACATAAAAAAGCATTATATCCGGTTTACGTCAAAACCCTGGTTACGTCACGGCTTTTGGAACTAATTAATGACGTAAGACGAGGCATTACTGTATTTTATCATCTGTATAACATTCATAGCCTTATAATTATTACTATATATGTGGTCTGCCTTCAGTTTTTGGATGTTAGATTCTAAAGATTGTCAATACTCATCCATCCATCCATCCATCCAGTCACTCACCCACCCGCCCATTCCTACCCATCGACACACTCACCAAACCATCCATCCAATCGATTCATCCTTCCGTCCATCTGTCAATCCTTTACAAAGAAACTACGGAGCTCATTTTAGTCATATATTATAAAGTAAACAGGAAATGTAGGTCATTATACGGAATTATAAACCAGACACCAAATTAACATACAGCAATATTAATATCCGTTGACATGTTGTGTAATTAGTGACGTATTATTAAATGTTAGGTAATAGTTTGTAATGTAACATTTGTTATGGTGACTACATTGAGACACGGGGATAAAGACGGGACCGGGCCAGGAAAATAAGGCAAATAGACTAGAACCTCCTAACAGTAACTAACTATTTACAAGATAGGTGGCGCCACATTAATTGAAAACAAATCTTTCTAATCTGAGCCATTACTAGGCTTTATTGTGGTATTTCCTTATAACAGAGACATCACTCTGATTGGTATTAGTCGGTATGTTATATTTGTAGTCGGCGTGCGACAGTCTATGGTCAACAATAGTGTAAATTCCACATACTAAAGGACTTACGACTTTGAGGTCACCGTATATAGATATCGGATATATCATCCTCAGTGTGTACATGTCACCTAGGTTACGGTTATTAATGGACGTAGGTTGATAGTAACTATCTTATAATAGACCATTGTCTGGATGGTGGTCATTAATTGACTATTAGTATTATAAGTCTATATCATTGATCATCTAATAAATATGTTTCTAGTAGTAACCTATGGAAGAAAATAACATTCAGCAGTTTCTTGTAGTATTTAAACTTATATAGTTCATATTATAAAGTATTATTGGTTTATAGGTACAGACAAAGAAGTCAAAATCCAATTAAATTTTTTATATATCTCATTATATCATTACCTCGTTGCTAATCCATTCTCACTGAGTTTATTTCCGTTTGTGCAATATTTATACAGCTACCGAAATCAGATAATATTTTGTTGGTAGATAGAAATCATAATGATTAAATTAATGTTTGTACGAAATGGAGTTTTTGTAATCACCAAAAAAATTATTTTCTTAGGCTTAATACAGTTCTGACTTAGGAAGGAATCTGCGTTAATAACAACGTAACTTCATCAATGGAATATCAAATTTTTACAATGTTGTATTACTGCAGAGTTCAGAAGAATATATAGCATAAAATTAAACGTAATTAATTAAAAGTGTAAGCTAAGTATACAAAACTTGTTGATGCATTGATGCATTTCGTCCCCCCCCTCCCACACCCACACACATACACAAACGTACAGGTATACCAAGATCCATATACTCAGAGATGCTCCCCAACACACACACACACACACACACACACACACACACACACACACACACACACACACACACACACACACACACACATTATATATATATATATATATATATATATATATATACACACAACACAATACATACACATACTCACACACACATACACATGCATGCACGCACGCACGCACACATACAGTTGACAAAGTTGAAAAAAATCGAAGTTTGCTTTAACAATGTTGACATAATACAGTATTGTTATATACACTATAGATTGTGTGTATACGTTATATATAGGATGGATGGCATAATGTCATTTGTCTTGTTACAGAATACATCTCTGCTCTAAAGTGATATCAAGTATAAGTATACATTATAACGAGACTGGTAGAGCTAAAAATACAACAAAACTTCTAGATCTATTGTTGGACGGATATGATAATAGACTTCGACCTAACTTCGGAGGTAAAACGATTAAATGGCCACAATACGTGTTATTACTAAAATATATTAATCTTGTTAAGAAAACAATAACATTTTGATTGGCTAATTCCTTGATATTCCATGATCATTAGATTTTGAAACTGATATATATATATATATATATATATATATATATATATATATATTATATATTAATCTTATTAATAGTTTAACATATTCGTTTTAACATACTCAACTATTACTGTTTCAGGACCACCGACTTTAATTGATGTTAACATGAACATACGTAGTGTTGGTCCAATATCTGACCTTGATATGGTAACCTTTAGTATTAATTACATATTATTCTATTGACAGGCAGTTAACGGCAGTTACGAATTTTTAAGTTTATTAATTAGGATTAATTACAAGCTATGCTAAAATTTACAGACTAATTCTACTCAAAATTATCTCTTTATTAGGCTTATCAATTAGACTGCTATTTCCGGCAAAGTTGGGTTGATACAAGATTACGTTTTACAAGTTCCATGGATAAGTTAGCAGTCAGTGTTAATATTCTGGATCGTCTCTGGAAACCGGATACACACTTCTTTAATGGTAAAAAGTCTTATCTACATATGATGACGACACCAAATAAACTGTTAAGAATATATAAAGATGGCAGGATATTGTACTCGATGAGGTAAGACAAGTTGATGTAATCATAGAATACTAAATGGAAATTGTTATTGTTGATGAGGATGTTGAGGATGATGATGTTGAGGATAATGATAATGTAACATGCAAGGTTTCTGTTTATATTTTTATCATCAATCTGGAATATCGATATTCGCTAATAACGTATTCTTGACCTTGACTCATTATCATATACCCGTTAATCAGGATCACTAAGACAATATGCTAGTCAGGTGATCAATAGCCTGACCACGTGACTGGCCTAGTATGTCCTATTCAATGTTAGAGATGCGTCATTGATTCACCATTATTCTGATATGTTTATTTACACAGGATAACTATTAAAGCCACCTGTCCTATGCATCTAGAGACCTTTCCTATGGACACACAAACTTGTCCTCTGAAGTTCGGTAGCCGTGAGTATGTCCTCTTTGTGTCCTATATACGGTAACGTTGTCTATGTCCTCTGGAGGTGTCTGGTCCTCGTAACTGAGGATCATGTGGATTCTATATGACTCGCTGGCCTTAGAATAGAGCCAGTAGGTTGGCATTGAACTCGTCTGAAATACGTCAGCTCAGCGTTTTTATCACAGTTAATGTGCCATTAACCTTTAGGCTAATTGAAGACAAAACAAAAGGAGATTAAGATCAGCTTTAAGTCCATATATAGTCCTGAGAGTAAATTAGCATTTTCAATAGAATGCTGAATGGTAGAATATGGACAGATACAAAGTATCAATCTAGAATAATGCGAGAAATTTGTGAGTATTCACTCCAGATGTGCCCTTATTCGTAATACATTCCTCAAATGACAATGCATGTCGGCAACTGATGATTAAATTTAAATATAAATGTCCTATTTTAAGGACATACAATTGCTCCGTCGGATAACAGGATCAGCCAAGTTTATTAACGTCTCATCATCAGCCGCTCTAGATAAACTTCATCTCGAAATAAAGATTTATCAGATCCTAGGACGATCACAAAATGTTAATGTTAGTATAATTACAAGATTATACGAGATTTTGTGTCGGAGAGAAAAACATCATATGATATTCAATTTTTGGTTTATTGGCTTTCAGATGGTTACAGCGAGAACGATTTATTATACATATGGACAAAGGGGGCGAATAATTCTATTAAAATAGCCGCAGATACGACTTTATCACAATTTGATATTGTTGGTATACCGGCTGGAAACATGACAAAATATGACCGTGGATTGGGAGGTTAGTAGAAAAATAAAATCTTATCTAGACATCGGCAGATTTAGAAAATTACTGGATTTATGTTTGTATATTAGAAGACATTGTACTTTTAAATATGTAGAGAGTTTATTAAATATTGTTATTTTCATAGGTCGAAGATATTCAGCTTTGTTTGCTAACTTCGTCCTCCAGCGACACACTGGCTACTTCCTGATTAATGTTTATGTACCGTGTAGTCTGTTAGTAGCTATATCGTGGGTCGGTTTCTGGATCAACAGAGAAGCTACGGCTGATAGGATAGCCCTCGGTAAGTACAATAGTAGAGCTGATTAATTAAACGTCAAATGTTTTTCAAAAGTGACAACATTCATTGTCATCATTCATAAAATGTCAATTAGCTTCACCGGGGAGTTTCTCTCTTATCAAGAAAGGAATATTTGTTTCATCATCATCATCATAAAATAGGATTAAACCGTTCTGAGTTTAGTAAACTTTATATAATTTGTTTTCTCTTTCCTATTTTTAATTAATCAGTTTGTTTCCTCTCAAGTCGGTGTTTTGTTTGTAATGTTGTCGTAATTTCCCCATCCAGTCGAAAAGGAAAATAATATGACACCATATTTAAAAACCGATATTTTCAAACGATTTCTTGAATACGATTAAACTGGTCATGTTACTGGGGATGTTGTGTAGTTGTTGTCGTCATCGTCGTCGCTGTTGTTGTTGTTGTTGTTGTTCTCGTTGCTGTTATTGATCAGAATCCGATCACCAAACACAATAACGTTATATAGTAACTTTCCATTTCCAGGTGTCACTACTGTCTTAACGATGACATTTGTTGGTATAGAGAACCGACGAGATTTACCAAAAGTTTCCTACTCGACGGCTTTAGATTATTTTGTTGCCGTTTGTTTCGCTTTCGTTCTCGCTACCATCCTTCAGTTTGCTGGCGTCCATTTCTTTACCAAACATGGAAGTGGTGAAGTGTACATCATACCAGAGAGCTCGTCGTCGTCGTCATCATCATCATCGGAAGAAGATGATGATGATGATGATGGTGGTGGTGTTGATGCCCAAGACGACAACGACACGGTGGATGATCAGTTAAAGCAAACTAGCACAAAGAGCGGAAAGGTTAAGACAA
Source organism: Paralvinella palmiformis (assembly GCA_025642065.1). Lineage (NCBI taxonomy): Eukaryota > Metazoa > Annelida > Polychaeta > Terebellida > Alvinellidae > Paralvinella > Paralvinella palmiformis. The sequence continues at coordinate 752,464 of JAODUP010000012.1, read as the reverse complement.
CATTATATTATTGCTACTTTTAAAGAAACTTTTCAATCCGTAAAATCGATTTCTTCCACAAAGAAATCCATCTTTTGTTATATTTACTTCTGGAGCATTTGTGTTGACATTTAGGACAGTCTATGTGGGAATGGCTATTGTCACCCCCCCCCCCCCGGCACAAATGTTTAAATATCCGAAAATATTGCTTCTATGATGAATGTTTGTGCTCAGTGGTGGGTGAGTAAGTGAGTGAGTGAATTAGTGCCTTGTGTAGCCATTGTTTACCATCGGCTTCGGTTTAACCTGGTATACATGGCCGAAATAGCTGTCTCTAGGTTGTGAGATGTTTTCATGAAACGTTCCAAAGAAACAGGTATTTGGGGGATTCAACCCGACGACATAGAATTCGGCAGTGCAGCGCGCTACCACCAACTGAGTTACGGAGACAATGGTCATTGGTCAATCGTCTTTAAACATTATAATTAATAATTAATAATGTATACAATCATCATACAACAACACCTTTGATTAAAATATCAATCGCTTGCTCCAGAATGGCTTTAGAATGTCTATCGTCTTTTCAGTTGTCTTGTCATTGTCATCACCAACGACACGAGCATCAGTTCGACCGTGGTAGGCACATGTCCGTCCGCGCATGCGCAGCAAGAACGCAGCGGAACAGCTTCAAAACGAACGGGATGTCGGCGGGTAGAACGCCGCGGGGGGTAATACGCCAGCATGACGTCAGAGACGACCATCACCGTCATCGGGATAGTTGTCTCTATAAACTCTGGCAGTGCGTCCTCGGCAATAACAAATACCGTGACAGTATGATGAGGAACTCACCTCAACGAGTTAACAGTGTCAGTAAAATAGATCAAGTGTCCAGAGTGATGTTTCCGGCAATGTTTGTATCGTTCCAGCTATTTTATTGGTGTTGGTATTTAGTGAGGCCGTCTACCGTCGGTACACGCATACTGATGTAATTAGACGTCGGGATGTGATACGGAAGGAGATTTCAAAATAAAATCGTCTCATCTCTTCCACTCTTTTATGACGCTACTTTGGTCATCCGACCTCGCTTATAAAACGCTGCGTCGACGTCGCCTCCCGTCGGCTTGGAGATGGACACCGAGATGATCTGCACCGTGACAGTTATCTCCATTAGATTCGAGTCTCCATCCGGTCAATGTAAACAGACACTCGGCCAGCCATTGTGACGGCTTTAGGCAAACAATGATAAGAGAATAATCTCTTTCGTCGGTATAATGTTGTGACATTCTCCTACAGGTCATCATGACGACTGTCCTGGTACTGCGGCATTAAGTTACCTCGTCCAGCGCCATAATGAGGCCGCTGTTTATTCATGAGCTATTTATGACGTCTTTAAGGTGTATTTTTCTATATCTTTACATTATGTCCGATCGTATTTCGTGTTTTGTTTCGCTCGTCCACGTATCTCCGTCGTGTCACTTCTTTTCGGTACAGGCGCATTATTCATTTAATTAATTCGCCATTTGTTCACTAATTACGAACGAACTTCGGGGAAATTAAGCCAAGTCTCAGGAGTATCGAGAAGTGTATTGGTCTTGTTACGGATTGACTGAGGTCACCGTTAGTACTAGAACGATTGGTCGAGACCAGATGTATCCATAAGATTAAACTTGTAATGAGTGGGTGAGTGAGTGAGTGAGTCAGCGAGTGAGCGAGCGAATGAGTGAATGAGTGAGCGAGCGAGTGAGTGAGTGAGTTAATCAGTCATTCAGTTAGTCAGTGAGTTAGTCGGGTAGTGAGTAGCAGCGAATTAGTGTGAGTGAATGTGGAGTGGACGGGACATTGGACCAATAAGTCATTACGTCGGTCAACGAGTCACTGAGTCATCGAGTGGTTGTCTGCCTATCCATGAGTATAATTTACACTCCGTCGCCCACACACAACTGACGTCATTTCCGGAGTAACACGTCTCTACAGACGTTCCTATTGCCATCAACTCTATTTTTATACAATAAACAATAAAGTCATTGACTCAGATCGGAGTAGTGAGCTGTTTCCGGTCGATACTAATCCTCCATTTGGCCAAGGATGTCATGAATATAAATAAGAGAATTTTCTTGTTGCATTTCTGCGTGACGATTTCAGGAATAATTCTTCTAAGGCAAGATTTGACGACGTCGCCAGCTACGTCGAAGTGAGCCATTACAGCGACCTCTGGTGACCGTTTATTAGCAGGGCTTTGGCTAGTTACGACACGTCGTATGTACTACCACGTGAGACAAACGGGATGGTAGCACTTCCGGAATGGTGAACAAACTATGTGATCCGGTGACAAGTTATAGTGAAATGGTTGGTGGATGTAGCAGTGATAGCTACTTATTAATGGAGTGAGTGAGTCATTGATTGATTGATTGATTGATTGATTGATTGATTGATTGATTGATTGATTGATTGATTGATTGATTGATTGATTGATTGATTGGTTGGTTGAGTGAGTGAGTGAGTGAGTGAGTGAGTGAGTGAGTGAGTGAGTGAGTGAGTAGTAGATGGTGGTGGTGGTGGTGGTGGTGGTGGTGATGGTAGTTAGAGTGTATGTATACCAGTGAGATAAAGGGATGGTGAGTCGGATGGTGAGCATATGTGAAGGTGAAATTAGTGAGTGAAATGGTTGGTGGATGTAGCAGTGATAGCTACTTATTAATGGAGTGAGTGAGTCATTGATTGATTGAGTTGATTGATTGATTGATTGATGTGATTGATTGATTGATTGATGAGTGAGTGAGTGAGTGAGTGAGTGAGTGAGTGAGTGAGTGAGTGAGTGAGTGAGTGAGTGAGTGAGTGAGTGAGTGAGTGAGTGAGTGAGTGAGTGAGTGAGTGAGTGAGTGAGTGAGTGAGTGAGAAAGCAAGGGAGCGAGCCAGTGAATGTCCAGATCTTTTTAATATATATCATATATTCTGACACATTATGGTAATATTTATTAAATACAATTCGAATTATAATTATAAACTCTAACTCTTGATATAATCTGATCAAAGAGGACACTTCAATGTCAAACTCTCCAAACGCATCACAGATCACCTGTTTTACCTTTAGTAGAGCTACAGTCGGGGAATTTAAATGATCCTCTTTTTAAATGTATCACCTAGAGTCATACACATGTCATCAGAATCGTATCTCCAATGACGGACTTCAAACGTAATATTTATGTTCTTAATCCTACGTCCGTTCATCATCCGTGGTTAGAGATAATCAGATAACACGAGGGAGCTGTTGTTGTAAAACACTCAAATCACTCATTTCCTATTATTTCCAGTGTTTTCTTCTACAAACTGAATATGAAAATCTTGTTCGTTTTTCGCTACCTGGCAAAAGTTTCGAGTATTTTAATTTTAAATTTCTATGAAAATACCGGGTACATTTTTATTTCCCGAATAAAACCATATGTTTTTTTTTCTCTCACTATAACGTCTTCTATTCTTACACCGAGTTTCTGGAATTTGTCGAGTTACGTCGCTGCCGACAGTAGTCTCAGTGTCGTCAGTAATGTAATACTATCAACTCTAGATCTTTATTACCCGACATCCTCTGGACCTTGTTCAATCTTATCTCGACAAAACAATCAAGATTTCGTTCTAATATAGAGGCCAGACTTAAGCTGTCCGCTCGCATTTCAGTAGAATAATCACGATAGGAAACAGGCCCAGGCTCAGGCCCAGGCCCAGGCTAGCTCTAAACAATGGCAGATATTGTTTGATGGCTTCGTGGATACAAAGTAAGCTGTACGTCTAGGTAACAAGTCTTTGTACGGCAAGGAATTAATGGAATGGGCTGTGTACGGGGTTTACGTTGGGGGGGGGGTAGTACTCTCTGATGTAGATTAGTAAGGGATATCCCCTCTGAAAAACAAATACCTGATAGACGGGGCAAACGTATATGCACAAACACGGGCACGTGTAAACGCAGGCACGGTAAAGGGACAGGCATAATAAAGGCACAAATAGAAAACACAGGCGTAATAATCACAGGCCCACAAATACATAGATAGAGACACATGCACAGTTGGATACACTATACACAAACATACGCTGAATGGCTGCTGTAGTAATACTAAAAGTAATGATGATGATGATGATGATGATGATGCTGGTGATGACAATGATGACGATGACGATGATAAATCGCAAATTTTCAAATAAAACACAGAGAGGAGCAGATACGGATGTAGACATAAAAACAGATAGGAGACAGATAAGAGACAGATAAACAGACAGCTAATGTGTAATATGTATTGTGTGCGTGCGTGCGTATGTGTGTGTGTATGTGTGCATTTGTGTGTATGCGTGTAATTTTGTGTGCTCGCGCTTACGCCTGTGTGTGCCTTAGTACAAAGCAAATCCACGCGCCAGCAGCAACAGCAGCAACAACAACAACAACATCAACAACAAATAATTTTTAACGATTATGTTCAGTGTAACACGTGTCTATAGCTTTATAACCAACCTGTATTATATTACACACAACTGTATGATAACCTAAATATCAACAGCAGCTGTGTTCTCACACAGCTGTACATGACAGCTAGCTATAAATGCCAACGATACCACAACGAGAGCAGCTGTTTGGCTTATAACTGAGCAACGGGATCGGCTTAGCATCAGGATCAGCTGCAGCCAGCTGACAATGATCAAACAACAGACTTAAGAAATCAGTCAACCATCATATAAGATATACTCCTCAGTGGCCTCGTCCTTTACGTTATGGTCGAGCAATAATCCCAGGTGTGTTGTTTATATAAAGATGGTTAAGGATGATCTGGGAGTAGCACGGTGTTATCAATGAGATAGGTTTGTCTTGGTACAGTAACCACACCCGTTAACGTTATCTCTGGAGTAAAGATGAGATGGCATTAGCTAAACATCCAATAATTTCACGGCTACTGTAACAGGGCGCCTCCGTGGTCTAGCGGTAGCGTGCTGAACCACAGATCACTATCACCCGGGTTTGAATCTCGGCGTGGGCATATCTGAAGGGTGTTTCATCTTTGACTTCGCTTCATTACCTTTGGAGGTTGCTCGGCCCATTTAGGGTGTCTGGGTAAAGATGGTAGTCTTCTGTTACAACAAAAGGTAGATATAATAAAGCTCTATGAGGTGACAATTAACTCACATTACTAACTATTACATGTAGCCCTATAATATAAGGTTTTCTGTTTATCATCCCTCTCCTATCTCTGTCACTATATATATATATATATATATATATATATATATATATATATATATATATATATATATATGGATATATGGATGAATAGATTGATGGATGGATGGACACAGAGAGATAGTCTACATTAGATCAAATGATGTTAAGTATTTAGGATGTAAAACTTCCATTTTATTCATCATATTTATAAATAGTTAATAAAAGTCACCTATCTGTTTAACAATTAGTTATCTTGTAGGTTGAACTAGTAGAGAAGATCTTATCTAACTATCTAATTCCACCTGCGCTTACTTCCTCAACAAATACATCTTTCGCTTAGAGTGTACTTGATGTTCGTTCTATCCAACCAATAGAAACATATTTCAGGGTAAACAGCTGGAAATAAAGTATGACATATTCTCATACCTCCGAATAGAGTTTCACTGGAAACCTGCATGCAAGCAAGTAAGCACGCACGCACGCACGCATGCATACACACGCACGCATGCACGCATGCACGAACATGCACACACACACACACACATGCACACACATAGACAATATTACTGTAAATGTCATAGGTGTTTTTCAGTACCTTTTGGTTATACAGTGTAATTATATTAGATAAACCAAACAACTAATTAACGTTATGAGGCGAACTGAAAGATCAATCAACTTTCAGGGATAGGCCTATAAGTAATCAATGACGACAGTCTGTGGCATGTTTCATCTTATTTCCCTATATTCCGGTTGTGATCAGTGTTGAGGCTAAACAAATTGACCGACCGACCGTCCGTCCGTCCATCCGTCCGTCCGTCCGTCCGTCGGTCCGTCTGTCTGTTTGTCTGTCTGTTTGACTGACTGACTGACTGACTGACTGGCCGATTGTCCGTTAGCCTGTCAATATCTAACATATCATTTTAATACCCCCCATTAACGATATAAATCTTTGTTTTATTTATCTTTCGTCTTTTACTTCGCCATCATTTTACCATTTAGACTTATCCGATCTCCGCCATGTTTTTTTTCCTCTCGTTTCCAATATTTACCGCCATTAAGTCCAATAAGATGTTGTCACCGTCCGTTCTATATCCCATTCCTTCTCATGTGCCAGCAATATTTCCACATTTTTCTTCATTTACCAGCAGTTGTTTTACTATTTTCTTTTCCCTGGTGTGATGTCAGTTGTTGTCCTTTCTCGGTCAGTTCCATCTCTTATCATCACTAACTGTCATTCGTGATTGTCTTCAGCGTACAATGTCATTATCTGTGTCACATTTTGTCAGCACTTCTCCGACCTTTCCATTATTTTTGGCCCTGATCAATTGATACCGTTCTTCAGATTGCTAATATGTCTTCAATAAACAATAAAACACCTACTTTTCCCTTTCTGCTGTTTCTAGACAATCCCCCCCCCCCCCCAATCAGAGCAATCTCCTCAACTTAGCCGTCTCGTCATTATGATGATTATATGATTCTATATTTCTCTACCTGTTATCTACTGTTAGATTATCTGACTTCATTAGAACATTGATCACAATTACATATAAGGCTGTCTGTAACCTGTTATATACATTGTATTTTCTCCATTTATGTACACTCTCGGCTGCCACAGGAGCATGCGTCATTCATACTCAGCATGATATTGTTGTTTTGCTTATATCATTAAAAAAACGTGCGGGGCTTATAACGTTAAAACTCCCGCTGTGGGGTCTAAGCAGTGTTGAAAATAAAAGCCAGCCTGGAAGCCCGGGGCCGACACTTCTTAATCCGGGCCTGCATCTTTCTATTGTTGCCGGCAAGGTGGTCATTCTGATATTCAACTTATTCTATATTTTGTACGGCAAATAAAACAGTTAATATCATTGACCTGAAAGAAAACTAGACCGATCACTCAGTGGTATGTGATTGGGCCGCCATGACCAAACAGCGCTGATTTCCGGTAGGGGCAAAAAGCAACGTTGAAGCGGCTGCGCTTCGAGTTTTGAACCTATGAATACATTTATTGTGATGTGTGCATTATAGTTTTGTGTGTGCAGATAATCCGTATTACTCCTGTCCTATTATATGTCATCGAATGTGTAAATGTCGTTTTATACAAGTCCGTAGATCTAGTCTAGTTTGGATCAAACGCCATATATAAATATAATAATAGTAAAGCTTAATTTCCCTCAACAAAACGGTTTTTTATTTGTCATTTTCAACATGTTTTATGCTGCAAATGTTGGCTGGAGTGAAATTGAGCCTCATCACGCGTGCGCGGAACTCGTTGTGTTTATGTTTTACACGTGTTATTGTTGACATATGAAGTATTGGTACGACGATAGTGATTGTCCAAATATTAATGGAATCTCCTCTTTCAACCAATCAGCAATCGTTTTACAGATATTTAAATCTCTCACACATGCACATCAGTTTATCGGCAACATGCTGCATCGATATTTGGGAATTGAACCCCCGAAAAGAAGGAAAAGGTTGAGCCCAAAGTTTCAAATAAAGTGTATGATACCACCAAAGGGAAAAGAAAAATAGTTCCCTCATGAAAATTCCAATGTTTTTTCTGGCTGGTGATCAATGACATTGACACTGACACTGATACCAATATTATTGATTCATAATGAACAACATTCAGGTTTTTCGAAATTAGATAATCCACCAAACTACAACTGATATGGTCCCATGATCTTATTGGATGGGGGCAGAACTGTTTAGGTATTGGAGACTGGCTAACTCATTTCAGAAAGGCCTGTAACTATAAGCTTATCTTGTTTGACTGGAGGAATTGTATTTATTTGATTTGGTGTGTGTAATATCTGGTTAAGAGCAAAATACCAGGATAATCTAATCTAATTAAACTAATACAAATAAGATGTAACCTTAATTATAATAATTTCAAGAATGTAAATTAAAATGTCTGGTTGGAATAGTGTCTGGGGATACAAAGGCCCGAGATCCAGGCACTAGAAGAGGCTTTGACGGCAGCAGTGGATAGCCAAGCAGACGATGCAGATGAGGCAGTGGTCGGAGAGTGCTCCAGCTCCAGGTGTTGCTGAATCTGATTGTCATTCACATTTTCTGAACTAGAGTAATATGATACTCCCAGTAATTAAACTGTTCAAATGAATATTTTATTTTATGTTGAAATAAAGTTGGATGTTTAATAACTAAATCATTAGTGTGTTTTTATTTCACGTGGTGAAAACCCATTTCCATTGACATTTAAAAATCCCATTATGCATAAATAACCAACTACTAATCCCCCCTTTGCCCCTGTATACTGATTTCTTGCACAGCTATTTTTTTGGGACACCTGGGCTGACAACTTTTTATCGGGGCTGACCACTTCTAGGACTTGACATCCCTGGTGTCTGATGATTTTTTCTGGAATTTCCAACACTGGGTCTAAGTGTTTACAATTGTATCGCTGCAGATTGTAAGAGACATCTATAAGAGAGTGACACTCGGTTACTTGTATATGACGATGTATTACTTAATTCAACTTACTCAATTCTTAATTACGGTTAACTCACTCACTCACTCACTCACTCACTCACTCACTCACTCACATCAGCTACCCAATATCACGATAACAGCTTGTCTAGGTTATCGTTTATAGCTGACTGAACTTAGTATGACACATCATGGCTTCCTTATTATCATTATTTGCTTAGTAGCTTATCTCTCTCTCTCTCTCTCTCTCTCTCTCTCTCTCTATATATATATATATATATATATATATATATATATATAGCACGTTTAGAAAACAACTAAATATTAATTACATCATAATTATTATCTAATCGTTATGGTAATCATTTCATGTATTTACTTCCATAATGACATCATCTCGTATGTCATAAAGTATATGTTTTAATATTTCTTTGACCAACATCTGTCGACGTTTTGTGACATTTAATTTATTCCTACTACTTCTATGTTTACTTTAATGACGTGTTATCGGGGACCGTCTCCGTGTAATTACTGTCATCAATATAATGATCACCTTCCTCAGGTAAGAACAGTCCAAACTCGGAATAACATCAATATTATAATTCGGGACAATAGTACTGCCCATAGCCGTCAGCATGTCGTCAAAATTATCTCATTTAACACAAGATATACGCCTCGTGGCATCTTTATCTAAACAGATGTCTCTTTTTTCTCTATGCAACAACTAATGTCGAAGATCTCGCGTCAGAACTTGCCTAGAGTCTAGGTCCTGACATCATGGAATTGTCGACAGCCATAACAACAACAACAACAACAACACGCCTGTTGGTCATTAGCCTGAAGGATAAGATTGACCACAGATATATCATATCAGTTTGTCAATATCGGATAACTTTAGTCTGTTGATGATGATCGATTCAATGACATCAATATTTTATCAATTCGTGTCAGATTTATGAGAGTTAATGAGAGAAGCTGATGCTTAATAGTAAGTATTAATTAAACACGTGTTGTCATACTATATGAAAACACGAAAGGCTTGTCATATATATATATATATATATATATATATATATATATATATATATATATATATATATATATATTATATATAATAATAATAATCAAGTAAATAAAATTAAATGAATTAACAATTATATTACATTCGATGAACCCAGAAAGAGCAAAAGCAGACATTTAACTCAGGTCAAATAGTGCGATTATAAATAGTTTTCTTAAGTGCATGTGTGAGTGTGTGTGTGTGTGTGTGTGTGTGCGCGCGTGCGTAAAAACGATTAAATGAGAACTAGGATGAACAAACATGAACTATGTAATAAGTAACAACCACGGGAAGTATTACAAAGAAGTGATATAATTTAATCACTATTAATAATTAATATTTACTGAAAGCTAGTATATTTATAATAGCATACAGTCAAGTTAGACAAGATAAAACAAGTTAATGGTGTCTTTAAATAACTGATTGACAGTTATAATACAGAACCTCTAACACACACACGCACACACACGCACACACACACACACGCACACACGCACGCACACACGCGCACGCACGCACGCACACGCACACACACACGCACACGCACGCACGCACGCACGCACACACACACACACGCACCCCCCACACACACTTATGTATATAAAACACCTTCACTGTCTTTCTAAAGAACAATGTCCCGATACAATATTCTATAAGTGTTGTTCAAACAGAGCCTAAACACAGATAATAAACACCGTTTAGTTCTATATTCCAGTAATATGTTAATCAGTTTCATTACTTTGTCTGTGATTATGATATTTGATGTTATAAATAAATAATGATAATTATCATATACGTTCTCTAGTTTTTGGCTGCCTTCTAACTTGTACCGACTCTTCTATCTTATGTCTGACGTCACTGTGACGTGTAAAGGTCGTGAACTGTGTGACATCTATCACGTATAGTGTTAATATGTTACTTTGGTTTTCACGCACGCACGCACGCACGCACGCATGCATACATACACGCGCGCGCATACACACACACACACACACACACGAGCTATCTATTTCTGTACGTGTGAATGTGTATGTGTATGTAAGTCTATTTAACGTTATTTAGGTATGTATGGGTATTTAATTGTATATTGATGTCGTGCGCAAGCTATATGTGAGTGCATGTGTATATGTGTGCATGTATTTGAGTATATACTTGTATGTGCGCTTGCGTGTATCTTTATATAATTACCTCTAGGTAGCCTCTCTTCAATAACAGCCCTCTACGCGTGCACACACACACACACACACAGACACTACCTGTATAGACCTGTATTGATCATTGTACACGTGCTCCAGCTATGAGCGTGCTCTGCTCTATAATAAACACAACATTTAAATTTCCGATACTTCCCGAAGTAAATACAAGTAAATATCGTGGTATAAGTGTATTAATTGTGTTAACTCGGTATCATTGAGAGAGATAGAGAGAGAGAGAGGGGGGAGGAAGAATATATATCAACAAACAGCTGGTCAGAGGGGGGTCATGTTGTATGTTCACACTTTTGAAGACACGAAGGACGACGAACTGTGAATAGGCTGAGAATGAAGATATTCCACACAGACAATAGACAGAACACCTTAATGTAAACACAGGTGTATAACATCTGACTGGAATACCTGAAGTATAACAATAAATCAACTCAGAATGAGCTCAATGTTTATATGGAGCGATTTCAACTGATCTGTATTAGTGGAAGTTAACAGGTAAGTTATTGTTTGGCTCTAAAATGTTTATAAACAATATTGGATTTTCGGCAATCTGATTATATATATATATATATATATATATATATATATATATATATATGATAGAAGTTACAGAAGAGTTATCCGAGACAGTACCTGATACATTAGCATTATAATAACAGTTTTATTTAAATCAAATGACATTTAAATAACAGTCAAGATACCAGTCTATAATCAGTTAAGAGTCTTATGTCAGTTGGAAAACAATTGGATAACAGTAGGATAACAGTCACATGCAAATTCTATGATATTCAAATAACAGTCACATAACAGTCACATAACAGTTATATAATAGTCATTGATCAGTGGGTGATCAATCATTAAATAATTGATAGAAATCAAGTAATAAGTTAGTCATATGACAACCCAACACCAGTTAGATACACATTATCAGATAAGATTCAAATATCAGTTAGGCAAATCATGTCAGATATCAGCCATATACCAGTTACATATATAACAAACCAGATTGTATTCAAATACATGTTAGGTGTGTCTTATCAGGAAATAGTCAGATAACAGTCAGGTATGCTTTATTAGATAACAGTCTGATGACAGTCAGGTATATCTTATCAGAGAACAGTCGGGTATATATTTTTGGAAACAGTCACAAAACAATCAGGTATGCCTTATCAGAAAACAGTCAGATAGCAGTCAGGTATGCCTTATTAGATAACAGTCAGGTGACGGTCAGGTATACCTTATTAGATAACAGTCAGACACCTGTTAGGTATACCTAGTTCGATGACATTCATATATATTATAGATCAATAACATATCACGTTATGTCAGCAGGATGGCTGCCCACGTAAAATGTACTTTCAATCATCTAGATATACCTTTGTTATCATTATCTAGATGCGTTACTAATCTAGATGAATGTAGATTATAATAGATAACGATCTGATATATCGATATGTTACTATTATTGATTAAACTATTGATTGTAACAGTAGCGCGAGTCGTGTGTACTACACTAAACACCTAACAACATCCTGTTTACATTCTGTTAGCCTGGCCCTTATCACCAACATGGCGTAATGTAATATAAATTGAATCTGATTAAATTATCGTCTCGTTTACTCAGTTTACTTCTCGTATCCCCCTTTTTGTTTAATTTGGTTTGTTGATAGCAGACGATATTAAGATATAGGTGACATACAGGATGATGACGTCATACGTATCTAATTTAAGTCGTTAATTGATTATTTTCACTGTTTGAACTCACCTTGTACCGGATATAGTCGCTATGTTTTTTTTAAACGAACATGATTATGTTAATTTGTGGAAATGAATAACAATGTGAATTAGTTGATTATATCAAAGTGGCTGGCAATGTTTAAAGCTGACCTAAAGATTGTTTAATATCCTGTCTGTGTATGCATATGTGTTGCACACACACACACACACACACACACACACACACACACACACACACACACACACACACACACACACACACACACACACACACACACACACACACACACACACACACACACACACATATATATATATGATGGGTGTGTGCATACGTACGTGCATGATTGTGTATGTATTGGGGCGTATGGACAGAAGACAACCGGACGTTTGCTAATTAATAAAACATGACAAATTAGACCCAAAAAAAATCTTATGACAAAAATTAGGGATCCCGAAATATTATAATAATAACGAGAATGCTGTATATGTTGGTTCCATTCAGGATAAACACTATATTACGAGGATTCAAGATAGTTGAATTGATAATCTAGAGACACCTCAAGATTATCGTCCTTCACTGGATGTTAACAATAAAGAATTTAATCTAGTCCCATTTTTGTGACTAATGACACGCCACATGTTTGTTGTATTTTTATTTAATATATTTGTCTTCAGCTGAGAGCCAATTGAGACAAATGGTTGTAGATCGGAGAAATATAATATTTAATCATGTTTGCCGTCACAATAACCAGTTTTAGAAGAAATGTTTTGCATCATTCATGATTAAAAGTGAAACTGAAAATAGTTTTTTTTTGAATCAGAACATTAAAATAATAAAGTTGTTAAGTAATTTCTCGGACGACTTTTGTCTCTTGAACTGTTTTCCCAGTTTTTTTTAAAGACATTCTTGTCTTGCAGAATCACACTAATTGTTATTTAGGTTAAAGATATCAGGAAACACATTATGTGTTGCATCCACCTTCCGTAGTCGACATTAAATATGATTCACTCACTCACTCACTCACTCACTCACTCACTCACTCACTCACTCACTCACTCACTCACTCACTCACTCACTCATCACTCACTCACTCACTCACTCACTCACTCACTCACTCACTCACTCACTCACTCACTCACTCACTCACTCACTCACCCAAGACCTGTAAGTTTCAAGATATAGGTGTCTCCTTGGTCTAACGGTAGCGTGTTGGACCACAGATTACTACCACCCGTGTTTGGCCCATTTAGCCTACCATGTGCACAAAAGTGGCCATAAAACACCAATCATCATCATCATCACTACCACCCGTGTTCGAATCTCGGCGTGGGCAAATCTGAAGGGTGTTTCATCTTTGACTTCACTTCATTACATTGAAGATCGCTCGGCCCATTTAGCCTACCATGTGCACAAAGGTAACCGTAAAACACCAACCATTATCATCATCTACAAGATATAGGAGTCCTGTAATGTAGATTGCATAGCAGGTAAATTAATGAGATATATGTATCTAGGTCACAGTATTTATAGTTACCCAGATATCCTAAATACCATAGCCTCTTTTTATCACCAAGTGTCACGCTATTTGTGTTCTCGTTGAAGAGTTGTTTTATTTACATCCTTCTTACTATAGACTGGGCCTTCTGATAGTACATACGTTTAAGTACTGTCCCGTAAACGTCTAGGTCGTGTGTTCGAATACGAAATATATCTTTGTTTATGGGACACTTCAATGTGAGTCAGCTAAATAAAGTACCCACTGATACACTCCTAATAAAGGTTTGGCTTCGTAGTACGTACTTCCTCAGATAATAGTTATATTCTCCTTGGTGATATAGTGAGTGAGTGAGTGAGTGAGTGAGTGAGTGAGTCAGTCAGTCAGTCAGTCAGTCAGTCAGTCAGTCAGTTAATCAGTCAGTGATTATTTCTTAGCCTCGGCGCTGGTTTTGCCCTGGTAATTTTGCTGAGAAGTTATTACCTAGAAAAAATTATACTATCAGGTGAAAGCTCTTTATTGATGGGTGAAACATCTCATAATCTCATCTAACACTGGAGAGCTGCGTGTGAAGTTATTTGTGCATGCTGGTACTTCTGACTTGTATACCTAGTTTTGTAGGATAATTGAGCCAGTTCAAGATTTATTAAAATGTGGAGTATCAGAAGCTAGATTGGAGCCTATCAGATGCTAGACAGGAGCCTATCAGAGGTTAGACTGGAGCCTATGATTTCTCTGATTGTGTAGAAATCCAATAGACAGTTTTATATAAATGACTACAAACAACAATTAAATACGATCAAAAATGATTCCGATATTAGCATCAATTATAGGACTTCTTTAAATTTCATCTTTCAGTTACTTTATTTCTCTGATCTAGAACACTTTATTAATTTATCTGCATAACAATAGAATGGGTGAGTAAGTGATTGAGTGAGTGTGCTAGTGGGGGCTTTAATGACTGTCATCTGTTACCTTTGAACAAATAATAATAATAATAATTATAAAGTATATTTAATAAATATATTTAACCAATTCAGACACTGTACAGTGATGCCCCAAAGAATATGTCTGTAGAAACACGATAGAAGATTTGAATGATAATCTTTATTTATCCGTCAAAGCAACCATAAACAAGTGTGTTTTCAGAATAGATTTAAACTTTTCAAGATAAGTCGGATTTCTGTTATCTACTGGCTTGAATACCACTCAGGTGCCCGATGAGAGCTTGATCGTTATCTATGCTAAATTGGCGAGGTTTCACTTCGCCCTTTTTACAGGTCGTGACGAAATAAAAAGTTAGGTTCTTTGAATAACACTCACATTCATTGATTCAGCAGGACATTTTTGTATACGAGATCGCTCATCATAACACTAATAAACGAATATTTAATAGGCAATAACTCAACAACGCAAACACCGATTCGCCATCTTGGCCGCCTGTCGTTTGATCACGTGACACTGAAAATACAACTACGAATACACCGTCGCGCAAAATAATGTTTCATACTACAATTTAAAAAAAATTCAGCACAAGTTAACAATATAAGCCTATAATTATCCTTATGGTTTATTTATTCAAATTTGATAATAGTGCTGAGGTACAAGCCATAAAATTTATTATATCATGGAGATCGATTAACACGTGGTGCTACAAACGGGCTCTAAATATTTTGCCGAAGGGTGTATTTATTTAGGATTGCGTGATCAAATCAACTCCGTCATCATGCGCATGCACAAGTGTTACGGAATGTCAGCATGCGCATGCGTATATCTAACGGAAGTTTATTTTATCATGGTTGTATGTGTTTTTGAACACATAAATTGATCAGTTTCTTGCGTTTAATGATATCGTATCTGTGCCGAAAGTGTGCCACTTAGAGTAACATAATTACTTGAAATCCAAAGTTGCCAAGTCGTTCGGGAAATTCGAAGTGCAACCTCGCCAAACATGCATGAGTAGCAGCGTATTGGCCCTACTCAGAACAGGGCCATACATTGGCTATTTTCTATCGGCAACCTATTCCACAAAGTAACAGCAACAACAATAAACACATAATCGCGGTATGACTTGAGCCGAGAAACGGGTATCTGACTGTAATAGAATCTGACTGCAATAGTATCTGACTCCAATAGTATCTAACTGCAGTAGTATCTGACTGGATAACTTGATCTGTTTGGATGACTTTCAATAGTGGGTCATAAGACGAATCCCTTGAGAAATAAGACGATGAAATGAAACATCTCACAGAAATATGTAACAGTAAAACTTAAATGTGAACCTGGATATATATATATATATATATATATATATATATATATATATCATGTAAGTTCGCCCTTGACAGTGGTATCATCTACAAAATATGCCCTGGCACATTTCCATCGGAGAAGGTCATTGACGTCTTCATTAGTTTTATTCTGGATTGTTGTAATCCTTTCTCATGGGATCACATATTTGTACATGACAACTATCAGGTTGTTTACTGATATTAAATAATTTGTTCATATCAATCATTCTTCTACTGAAATCTCTACACTGTCTCCACTTGGAAAAGATTACTCTACCAAACTGTATGACCAAGATCCAGATACATACTCCAGAATGGAGCTAATATTTGAACTTTGCAGTCTTTCGTCGTTTCTCATTAGTTTATATATATATATATATATATATATATATATATATATATATATATATATATATATATATATCCTGACAAATACATCAAGATTAATGGAGATCATGTTTTATCACTTTTTCGCAGAGACTTTAGAACACTCTATTAAGTACTGTCAGGGATTACGTAACAGATGATGTTTCTAGAAAAGGTCTTAAAACATGTTGAAGGCTGTCATTAATTAATGCAATGAGCCTTCCCCGATTTTATATTAGTAATGTGTATCAGTTTGATTTATGTAAAATGTCTAATAATTGACAACTGAAATTGGTGCTAAATGAAAATTGTTGTTGTTGTCGTTGTTATTATCTATTCGACGGATAAGAAGTCGATGAACGATATGACCTAGACAGGGTCAGAGGTATACTGGTTTGCTTAATAACTGGCAATAATATTCTATACATCATTATCTGTTGTGGACTTGTCAACGCCTCCATGTCTTAACTGATATTGCGGTTAGCCACAAATCTATGGCGCCTGGGTTCAAACCCCGGCCGGACTATATCAGAAGGGTGTTTCATCTTTCACTTCTCCTCATTACCTTTGGAGGTCGTTCGGCCCATTTAGCCTACCATGTGCACAAACGTGGCCGTAAAACAACAATGTTTTCATTTACATTAAACATCAGATGATGATTGGGTTAAGAGTGTTCAGGAGAAGTATGTCGCAGGATACACAGCAAGTCACTTGTACAACCTGGGAGAGATGGGGAGCATATATCTTGTCTAGTACCAGACAGCGTGTTTGTCTCTTAATGGCTCTGACGGCAGTAACAGGAATATATCACAGCTGTTACTAGCACAAGATATATCACAGCTGTTACTAGCACAAGATATATCACAGCTGTTACTAGCACAAAAGATAATATATGCGAAGTCGCTGATGCCAACAAAAATGGATACGTTCCTTTTACATTAATTACTACCGTTATTTGTATCTTTACAGATGTGGTAATGTGATGATAAAAACAAATGTTTCATATCATCAAAACTATAATCTATTTATTTTAATAAAACTCCCGAATCTCTCTCTTTCTCTCTCTCTCTCTCTCTCTCTCTCTCTCTCTATATATATATATATATATATATATATATATATATATATATATATATATAACGTTTAACACAAAACATATTTTAAACAGATGCAGTTATCTTGTATGTCTTGTCTGGATATTGGCACCGAATTACCTGGAAGCATATTGCATGATACATCAGAGAGCATCACCTGACCGAGGGTTGTTAAGGTGAAAGACAGCCATGATACTAAAGAAGCTAGCTTCGATGTCAGAGTACGGAGACTATTAAGTAGATTAACTTGGCCAATGGCCAGAACACCTGACCATGGTCACTACTATAAAACAACATGTTCACAGCGGACAACAACATTACAACACAAACCATTATCTTATCAGAGACATCGAGTTATCTGATGGCGTTTCCACCGAGAATAAAGTAGACATGTTTGTTAAATTCTTGTTAATTAGAACTGAATTTTATTCGTTTCACCTGGGATCATATCATGGCTGTGAATGTTTGTGCAAATGGAAAATCGTTAACTTTGCTGTATTTATTTCTTGTTGTTGTTCTTTTCTTTCAAATTGATTTTATATAATTAATTTCGTGCGTCTTTTGATTTATTCCAGTCACGTCGACCAATGACAGCTGCGTTTACATGTAACCATGGAGATGGATGCTAGTCCATTACCAACCAATCCTCAGCTTGAAGCCAACTGGTGTTCGAAAGTCACATTCTGGTAGGCTTAAGATATTAATTATCAAATAGAATAGACTTATCTTCTTATCTTCCTTTAATAATGAGTTAAACAGCTTACTGTAATATTACGGATCTCCCCCAGCATAGCTCTATGTGATTATCTGTTACATTGAGTGAAATCACAGCTAACTCTTTGACAAAGTTTACATAATAGATCACCGAGTTTTGGGTCGAATCAACTGTTGTTGTCTGAACACATCTACGAAAATAATTTAATAAAAGTCATAATTAGTTTTAAATGTATTTTAATAGGTTAGAAACATAAATACTGGATTGCAATCATTAGAACGGGCCTATAGTAGCAAGACAATCCCGAAAGCAAACATTCCTTTGAACATCAGATAATTATGTTTATCTCAACTGTCCGATTGAGTCATGTTTACGGATATTAACAACGGACAGACAGCACTGAAAAACCATCCGGAATGAGTGAAAATAAGAAAAGATTCCAGGTAATTTCTCTTCAGAAAGAACATAAGTTATTCATCATTGTTCTAGTCGGCAAACAGAAAGCCCCAAGGAATTACCTAACGATGCTGACACCTGTCTGATAATGTTTACACCTGGCCAGGTTTATTATATATTGTTAACTGGTCGCATCACCTTAGGATATCATTCGTGTCTTGTTTAAAACTGTTTTACCTTGTTCGTCTTACTTCTTAATCGACGTACAAGGGAGATGGTTGGTCACACGACAGTAATCAACAGGTGATAACATTTAGCCTCTCTACCTGGACATAATGACCCATTTAGTAAATGTCATTGACGCCTGTCAGCTCGGGCTATTTATGTACTAATTACCAGCGTAGACGTGAAGCCACACAATTAAGGCTTATTTCAAGGTGCCACCTGTTAGTAATGGTCTCAACCCAACAATGATCTAACCATTAAAGGCGAATATTGAAGACATTCGAATGTCACGCGACTGTTGGCAACAGTCCACAGATAAGATGTCATTATTTCTGAGGATGTTTTTGTGTATTTTGACTAAGGAATGGAAGCCATGTCCTTATTATACCGTACATAAAGCACTTAGTTTCTCTCTCTCTCTCTCTCTCTCTCTCTCTCTCTCTCTCTCTCTCTCTCTCTCTCTCTCTCTGTATATATATATATATATATATATATATATATATATATATATATATATATATATATATATATATATATACTCCACTTGTTTGTATTAAGCATAGTGCAGAGAAAAAATAAATATCTTTTTAAAGCGTAATAGAACACACATATTTAAAATTCATATCGTATATTTATATTTAGGTAACAATTATGAAATAGTATTGATAATAATCAATATTGGAAGGTGTGGTGTTGGTGATTAGTCATAACACATGTGTCAGTGTCGTATTGATTGCATCTGTTTCTGTGTTCATAGTGTGTACACGCACGTGAATACACATCTGGATGTTTTCTACTAATGCACTTACATACAATTTAAATGAATTTTTGTGGGCCACAGAACAACCATTCTACATTGACTAATGACTAATGGATAGTCCTTTAACAGTAGGTGGAAGAACCACCGGTGGGGGGGGACTGGTGATAATGCGTCAAGGTGAAATAATAATAAGAAATAAAACCTTCTACATTGCACAAAACGTGAACATTATTTCATATTTTACTGAACAAATCCGATTCACACCGTTAGATTATATATATATATATATATATATATATATATATATATATATATATATATATATATATACTAGATCTACGGGGATATGACGTATATTTATTTTACGTTGACGTTGCTTGTATGATTTAAGTGTCGTCAGCTGTACGTCATAAATATGGTCGATGTGATCCTTAACGGAAGCAGATGTTACTCCGGTTATTTGCACGTTTCACTGTTAGAGGAGCAAATGTCTTCGGGGTAAATAACATAGAGATCAAACAAGAGTTGGTCGGTCGACTGTTATATATGATATCCCGCGTGTTTATTATTGTAATACAATTTAAGACATCTTCGATAACGTTTACATCGCGCCGTGCGATGATACGGCGATGTTACGTCACAACCGGAAATGCCCGCACGTTCCGCGTGGATCATGACACACGTGGTGTAACTACAACAAGGATATGTCACATTTAACGAGAAATTGACAAACAAAACCCGAATGTGTAGTGTGAAGAATGATAAAAACAAAACAGACCATACTATCACTTAAGTATGCTGCCAAGAAGACAGCTAGTGTAAGTATTGACAGTTTATTGGAACAATAAAGATGTCAAAACGACTGTCATCTATCCATATCGAGTAATGCCTTTTTCATTTTATTTCTTTCAAATTATTACCAATTCTTTTCTTCCAAAGGTGGACCAGTGGAATCTTCCGTTTAGGATATAAGCACCACCTAGAAGGTAAAGATCTGTATGACGTACTTCCTGAAGATTCGTCGATAAAGTTGGCGAACGGAATTGGAAGGTAAAAAGATGTTGTTGTTGTTGTTGTTATCTCTCACGTTCTACGCGGCGTTAACGCCAAAGAATCGTAGCTGCTGCTGCTGATTATTATTATTATTATTATTATTATTATTATTATTTAACTGATACAGAGAATGGGAAAAAGAGGTATACAGATCGAAGACGGGAGGTGAACCGAGTCTGAGCAGAGCTTTGTTTAGACGATACGGCTGTCATATTATGGCGGTAGGAAGTATCTTCTTCCTCGTGGTAAGTCGACGACTATATCATCCCTAAAATATGTCGCAGTATATCGCGATGACCTCAGATTATATCCCGAAAACGATAGTCAGAATCCTGGAGATCATAGAGAAGACGTGGCACAGACGTGCGCTTTACGTAGAGTTCGGTGTACGATATTTTTAGAAAGGATCTTAGTTTACATCCATATCTCTCGTTCTCCGGCCATAATAACGCATAGACACGTGACCACAGAGTCAGTGGACGTGTTCAATCCGTGTTTATTCCATATATATATATTAAGACTTTATTGCCTGACAATGGAGACCATTGTGTATAAATCACTGATCCATTTTCCAACGTCTCGGGGAAATAAAACATTCGATAATTATAGGCTTTCTATTTCCATCTGTCCCATCTGTACCGAGGGCAGAAGGCACTGAGGGTAACATTGCATGTTATCGCCGTATTCGCGGTCTTCCTCTTTGGGTTCTATCGGTACCTGGATGTTGGCACCGTCTTGATAATGTGTTATTATCATTAGAATATTTTGCCGTGATCCTCCACAGACTGTCTGTGATGTCGTGGATCCCCTCACACTCCCCCTAACCCCGTCTAGGAATATCCAGGCGCGTTTTCTAGGTTTCTGCTAAGTTGCTAATTTTAAACATTGAATTTGGTTATTTTCAATCGATTGATCATATCCAATAATCTAAACTATTGCTACGGTTGTCATATATGTGTTAATATCAGTGACAAGTATCTTTTTCCGATAACAATTAATCCGAATTCACACCTAAAATCCATTGGAATACATAGATCGTTAAGTGTTCAAACGATTTTGTCTGTATTAAGTTATATACTGTTTTTCCTAATGCAAGTTTTCCATTTTTCTTCAGGAAGCATTCCGGATTGCTCAAGCCTTGTTATTGGGAATGATAGTGACATACTTTGAGCCAAACTCGACATTATCACAACATCAAGTTTATATTATAGCCGGATGTTGGACATTATGTTATGGTGTGGTGGTTCTGTTAGATAACTTTGCATTCCATAAAAGTTATTATTATGGTCTTAAAATGAGAGTCGCTTGTACTTCACTCATTTACAGAAAGGTAAGGCGTCATAGTGAAGAATAATTAACCTGGAAAGTTAATTGTCAGATAAAAATGTTTTGTGCATATTACAAATGTAGAAGACATACAGATAGACCGGTAAAAACCATAGGTAGACACAGATAGGCAGACAGACAGACAGACAGACAGACAGACAGACAGACAGACAGACAGACAGACAGACATACAGACAGACAGACAGACAGACAGACAGACACACAGACAGACAACACACACACACACACATACACACACACACACATATATTCACATGCATACGTCTACATACAAAACACAGTCATTCATCATCATCATCATCATCATTCACAACTGTTTTAATTATTCTTTCAGTTATTGTGTTTAAGTTACAAATCTTTACAAGATACCAAGGCTAGTGATCTTGTCCATCTTCTAGCTACTGATACTCAAAGATTTGATCAGGTATTGTAATAATTTTTAAATTTAACGTTTTTCACAACCAGTTAGCACTTGGGGCAACCGATTTATATATATATATATATATATATATATATATATATATATATATATATATATTTGATCCAAACATTTGCTATTTTACTGTAAATTATTATAATATTTCTGGTTACGTTCATGCATTTGTAATTGTTGTTTATTTATTTAGGTGCTACCTGAAGCAGCTAATTAATTTTACCTTCGTAAATCCTGTTAAATCAAAGATGTTTCCAGTAATAATATTTAGAGCGATAATTATTCTGTAACATGTCGAACATTTTCAGAGTTGTCTAGGATTATCCTACATATGGATAGCGCCTCTTGAAGCAGTCTGTATCATGTTATTGTTGTGGCTTTACCTGGGTCTTGGTGCTATATCACTGATTGGATTGACATTGCTCGCCATATTGACACCTGTTCAATACCTGATGGGAACATTTTTATCTAAACTCAGGTAATCGCCGAAAACTTGACGAAGTATATAATATGTATATAATATAATATTCATATATGTATATAATATTTTCTCTTTTCCTTGACGTTAAAATAAATGCGATAATACACTTTGTAAAATAAACGTTTTTCCTTGACGTTAAAATACATGCCATAATACACCTTGTAATATAAACATTCAGGTTGCAGCTGTATCAATTGACAGAGAGAAGAGTTGGTGCCATGACTGAAATACTAACCGGGATTAAGACAATCAAAATCAACTGCTGGGAAAGAGCATTCAGTACACTGATAAAAGCCATTAGGAGGTATGTAGGTCATCTATGGTGATTCCACTTCAAGTGAATATCATCGAATTATAGCGTCGTATAATTCGTTTTTTTAAGGAACTTAGTTAAATATGTAATAATTATGATGAGCTATGATTTTGATCCAATCAGATCATATCAAATATCGGAATGTTTATGTTAATAATCTAAAGGAAATAAAATTAGTTTACGTTTCATTGTCTTTCGATAAATACAATAAACACATAGACGATTGTCACAATCTAGAAAATTTGATATCTTAAATTGAAATCGTAGTTGTGTAGAAAGTTGATGTGAAATATATTCTAGTGAAATACGAGTCTATTTATCTGGAAGAAATAACACACTCCCCCTGGATCTGACGATGAGGCGTACATTTACAGGTTTATACCAACGTCGTATAAAATGTGAAGGATAAAGTTCTTAGATTATTAACTATAACATAAACAAATAAATGACTGCATCGTGTAGCTTTTGTGTCGACGTCGTCGTCGTCGTCGTCGTTGTTACTGGGTTTCCCCCACTTCTAGTCATGTTTTTGTTTGGGTTTTATTTCTCCATTATTTGTGTTGCTCATAGCACATATATATCCATACATCCAGTAAGTACATAATACAATACATATATTATATATCTCCTACCATTGTTGTATCCGTTGTCTCTGTATAACTGCCATAATCCGATGATAATCAATTAATAAGATAGTTTATCAATATTCTAGATCAGAATGGACTTACATCAGAGTAATATCTAACATCCGGGCTATTAACTCGGCCATGTTCTTTATATCCGGAAAGTTGTTGATGTTTGTGACTTTTGTGTCGTACACGTTACTCGGTGGTCCGTGTACGGCGAGTACTGTGTTTACCGTCATGGCTCTCTACGAAGTACTGAGGACCAGTGTTAGTCTGCTACTGCCGTGGGGAATACAACATTATATAGAAGTCAGGTCAGCAATAACAAACATACAGGTAGGTGATAGTATTATGATTGATTGATTGATTGATTGATTGATTGAGTGAGTGAGTGAGTGAGTGAGTGAGTGAGTGAGTGAGTGAGTGAGTGAGTGAGTGAGTGAGTGAGTGAGTGAGTGAGTGAGTGAGTGAGTGAGTGAGTGAGTGAGTGAGTGAATCAGATGGCCAGATGAAACATGCCCCAAAACATAACTACCACTGAGATTATAACCCAAGCTTAGAGCCCTGGAGTGTAGCGCATTACTAACTGCGATAAAGTCACGCCTACTAATTGTTATGGTTAAGTATTTGATATTTTGTCAGTTTGAGGCAAAAAAGTGGTCATGGTCGACTACAAATTGCCAGGTTCTGTGTTCTAATCTCTCAACATGTTACTAACTTGTCACGAGTTCGAAACTCTTAGTACTTGGTTATTAAACAGGTATGTAAAGTTCCTTTGAGTTAACTTACAGGTTTCAATGAATGAGTGAGTAGTTCGTTTAGGTATTGGTACAAGTCACTACTGGCACATGTGGAATCTAGTAGATTTTTTATAAAACTTTTATAAATGTGGTTATAAACACAAATTAAATAAAATGGGAATATCCTTAGGTGATATAGTACAGTCAAATACAGCTGCGTGCTGGATCCTGTTCTAGTTAAATAAATTTGTGTGTGTGTGTGTCCCCTACCTGGTAGGTACCCTTTGTTTGCACCTTACTTTGAAGTAAATATTTACATATAACCGTGTCCTGTTTATATATTTGTTTACAGGAGTATTTATTGTTAGAAGAGAAATCTGGCCAGAATATTGCCAGAGGATATCTTATTGAGGAGACAGGTGACATTAACTTACCTTTACCTGAAGATATAGCCGTCAGATTTAGAGATTTCTCTGCCACATGGATTAAGGTAATACAATAGAAATGAAGTATGTATGAAGATACTCATACTCGCACAAATCCATGCATACACATGCACAAACAAACGCATTTATACACCAATCCGGACATATACACACTTGCGTATAAGCATCCAGGTACACACACCTATAGCTACACAAATTCGAAATATGATGCTCTTAATGACAGAATCGTGTCGAAGTTTAAATAATTCAACGTTCGCCGTAGACATAAATCTTGTTTATAATAAAGTACACTTTCCATAGCCATATATTATATTTAATATACTTAACTATATTTTATATAGGATAAGTCGTTCACTTTAGAGAATGTAAACTTTTCCGTGGAGAGTGGACAGTACTCAGTAATTACTGGACCTTCAGGGTGTGGTAAGGTAAGATGTCCACTAAACAGATATATGGATGGTGTAAATATGTATTTAATGTAATAATCATCACGGTCACAGTGATGCTGATAGACGCATCAGAATGGCATTAATTCTCCAACAAATAAACGTCTTGGCGAGCGCGTGTCAGCGTGTGGGGGGGGGGGGGACGGTGTGAGAGGGATGGAATAAAATCGGTTATGCGTGATATGTCGTAACTGTCATTAAATATTATGATATTAGTTTGTTTTATATATTGAGATCATATGTCAGACATGAAGAATAGATGTTGTTATATTGGACCATTAATAATAAATAACCTTTTGATACTATGAGGCAGATACTTAGATGTATTAGTGTTTGTTTAGGTAATTAGTGGTAAATAAGGCATATCAATCTCAATTTACGTGTATTATGGCCGTCTTCGTGTCGTCCGATGAAGATTATGTTAAATGAAGGAAGAAGACCCGAGTCCCTTATCACACAGAAGACAGATTTATTTAAATTAGATCTAATTTTGATGATAGGCAAACAATGAATTAACATCATTTGTTATAGTCTACGATAAGTCTAGATCTAGATCTGATATTAACATATGATTGATACAATTTATATTCGGTACCTAATGGTCCATATTTATTTCCATTAAAAGCCATTAAAGAGAAGCCGAATACATTCGTTTATCATATTTACTAAGTATATATACCTCCTGTTATACCATATTTACTACCTATATATACCTCCTGTTATACCATATTTACTACCTATATATACCTCCTGTTATACCATATTTACTACCTATATATACCTCCTGTTATACCATATTTACTACCTATATATACCTCCTGTTATATCATATTTACTACCTATATATACCTCCTGTTATATCATATTTACTACCTATATATACCTCCTGTTATATCATATTTACTACCTATATATACCTCCTGTTATATCATATTTACTACCTATATATACCTCCTGTTATATCATATGTACTACCTATATATACCTCCTGTTGTACCATATTTACCAACTATATATACCTTCTACTATACCATATTTATTAATTATATATACCTCCTACTATATCATATTTACTAACTATATATACCTCCTACAATACTATATTTACTAATTATATATACCTCCTACTACACCATATTTACTAACTATATATACCTCCTACTACACCATATTTACTAACTATATATACTATTATGTTTATGGTTTATGGACATTTATTTATCGACCTACATCTTATTACTATTAGAAGTACTAATAGTAGTGGTAATAAAAGTAGTAGTAGTAATAGTAGTATTAGTAGCAGTAATGGTACATTTATTATTCTATATAATATAAAAAAATTCAAATCTTTACCAGATATCTGTCCAATTATATGTCTGTGTTATATACGTAAAGGAACGGGCATGGTATACACCTATAAATCTGACAAAAAATTCAATCAAAACATTATAACACTGATATGGAAATATAAACACCGAGAAACTACATATATTAACAGTGTAAGATGACAAACTCACGTAAAACACCATAATATTGTTATGAATACACAAACACTGAAAATATATAATATAGGAAATGTGTTCATTAACTTCAAGTGTCCACCTTTCTTGCACTTTCTTTATTTCACATATTGTGGTGACCAACATCTCTGTTAATAACATGGGTCTCTGATATTTTATTCTATATAACTCACCATTACTCTTATTATTATTATTTAGACATATTAATAAAATCGTGTATTTATACTAGACCTCTACCATGATTCCAGATTATGTAACAACGCTAAACTAACTGCACTAATAAACCGATTCAATTACCCCTGGCGCCGCCGTGCGGCTGAATTTCACACTACGGTCTTGGGTTAGAAGTCTAAGAATCACTGTGTTGTATGGGGATTTACGCGTGTAGTGGCCGATAAATGTCTTGCTGAAAAGCTGTATATAGGCTATTTCCCAGCTATATTTGGATTTTATTTATATTCTATTAAGGGTATGTGATCTCCAGATCATAATTTAGCATTTAATAGGAATGAGATAGATTTCACCCATTAGATATATGCCACTAAACTAAGTAACGTTCAGGGCGATTTGCATGGCTGTCATGGTCCGGCCTGTTTTGTTCAAACTTATTTTTGTAGAACTTTTGCCATCTGACATGACGATGTGATTAGATAAAATCAATGATTACATAGATTATAATTCAAAGGGTGAATCCTATTACTGTAACTTTGGTATTTGTGCATGATATCTTGTATTGAAAGTGAACTAGCTGTTTTATTTTCAGAATCAGCCATTCGTGCAATGTTTATTACTTGTAAATGTCAAGGGTGTTAATACCCTAATGTAATAACATTTTTTTATTTAATAATATACAGGTGATACATATACAATTTGTTCCCAGGTACATGTAAAAATAATATTTCCCAAACTTACAAATTACCCTTTACATCTACATTAAATATTTAACAAATCTTCATTAAAATCAATTTACATTCAGCTAAAAGTTTAATACTAGTTTCAGTCTCCGTGCATTATGAAATAATTTGCAGAAAGATTTCCAGTATTTATCGTTAGTGAAAAGTTGCCATCCCCTAGTAACAGTGGGCGCCATAGCTGTTTCTAACCCGAGACTGCATTCTCCCTGAATAGGTTTATTGTAAATGTGTGGCTAGTTTTCGATTAATTACAGAAGATATTTTAATCGTGTCAAATAACGCATAATCCTATCATTTCCTGTAAAATGATTTACAAATTTGAATGTAGCACACAAAAAACGATTATATCCACTATTTTTTTTCGAAATTATCAAGTAAATCAGAGCGATAAAAATAAATAATTATAAAGGAAATATTTGTTTAATTTACCTTCGCTCTTCACTTGTGTTTCCATTTTAAACAAAGTTTATAGGTCAAAGTTTATGCCATTTTTTGTGATGTTGACTTTGTGAAGAGAATCATTTATTGCTGACCACAATCCGGTCATTACTATATTTTCGTTTTTTACGTCTTACAGGCATATATCTATCTCGTTTCAGTCGTCTGTGTTGTTGGCAATTGCTGGAGAATTGCCCCGATTGGGTGGTTTCGTTCAGTCACGTGGTAAGCTGGGCCTTGTTACGCAGACTCCGTGTCTATTTCCGGGAACAATTCGGGACAACATTCTTTTTGGTTCGGACCTGGATTGGCGAAGATATAACAAAATATTACACGCCTGCGGTGTTTTACAGGTCAGTTAGGAAGTAGAATTAGCATCAGATTAACACTTCGTGACTACAAATAATAATAATTATAAGTGTTACGATTGAATAACACAAACGTCTATTACAGGACGTAGAACATCTTGTTGACGGTGATTTGAGTGTTATTGGAGAAGGAGATATTCACCTGACTAATGGTCATAAATCAAGGATATGTTTAGCAAGGTATCAAAGTTCATCTATTTTACTCTTCTGTAATATTGCCATTAACATTTTCCCCTCAAATTTGTCGTCTTCTTTGAATTAGCTAATCAGTGAAGTAATTAGACAGAGGTGTAATGGTTTAGTTTAAATCAGTTAGGTTTTATTTTAATCCAGGGCCGTCTATCAGTCATGTGATGTCTACCTTATTGATGATATATTTAGCGAAATGGAACTCGATTCTGCTCTACATATCTTCACTAAGTAAGGATTCATTGTGATGGACATGATCAGATAACGTGTTTATCGTCTCTTAGATAATCATCTAATCATGTCACAAACTCTCTTGTTATATGAGGAGTCATTTATAGGGAGTAATCAAGTACACGTCTATATGTGTATCAGTTTTATTACTCTATTCCGTATCGTGATATGTATTTGTGCGTGTTTGTTTGTATTCGCCAAGATGGACTGATGCAGGGACACTCGCGTTTTATTTGTATCTATAATACTATTATTCCAGATGTTTCTGTGGCGTCATCAGCACAAAGACAATTGTATTAGTGACACGGAATCTTAGATTTATAAAAGCAGCAGATGTTATTGTAATGTTAGATCAGGTTTGTATTATGTGTGTATGTTGATGGTTGATGCTTTACGGCCACTTTTGTGCATCAGGTAGGCTAATTGAGCCGAACGACCTCTAAAGGTAATGAGGCAAAGTGAAACATCAAACAACCTTAGACATTATCACGCCAAAATTTGGACTCAGATGGTTGAAATCTGTGGCCAACTGTGCGTGCGTGTGTCCCCCCCCTCTCTCTCTCTCTCTCTGTGTATGTGTGTGTTACCTTAAACGGTTGGAAATAAAAACATGATGTTGTTATCCACAAACTGTGTCACAGGGAAAAATAGTCCATCAAGGTAGCTACGATGAAATCCAGAACCAAGGTGTCGAGATTGAGAAGATGTTACTCACTTATCATTACTACCAAGAGTCAGTCCCTTCTCCTCAGCAAGCTGATTTGGAAGGTATACAACGATAAAGTCAACAACAGAAAATGTCTATAATAAGAATAATTAATAAATTAATTAATAAACAATTTCGGTTTAACCGTCAATATATTTTGCATTATGATAATATCTGCATTACGCTTCATCCTGTTTTAGAAAGTGCAGACACGGAGCAGGTCAGCTGTGATCTATATGCCAGTCACTTAAATATTTCAAGGCAGCGATCTGGATTAGATTCGTCTTATGGATCATCAGAATCTCTGGATCAAATAATATTGGAATATGATCACGTAAGTTTTAGTTAGAATCTCATTCATCTCGGTTTATTAATTTAATACTATATACCCTAAAACAACTGTCCAACGATAACCATTTTCTAACTTTACCTGTTTCTATGGATCTCATCCATGTTTAGGGTACATCAGATACTGACGTCACTGATGATGAAATGGAAGTTCCACCCATTAATTTCCGGGTTTACATTGACTATTTATGTCTTAACGGGAGCCTCTGCAGATTAGTGTCTTTCATTGTGTTCTGTCTCATCGCTCAGGTATACAATCATACCTTCTGTTGTTGTTGATTTGGTTCAAACGTACCACCTTCGTGACGTTTTCTGATCAGTTTGTAATTGTTTTAATTTTGTATTTTTGTATTTATCTATTCATTTCCATTTTCCTAGGCAGTCTATATTATGTGTGACTGGTCGTTGTATAGTTGGTAAGTAACTGAGCTCTACTTTAACAAATAATTAATACATAAAACTAATATTTTTGTCACAAGTATCTTCCATATATCATCAAACATTTCAGGTTATTTCGTACGTTTATTCGTTCATATGTTAATTTGTTAGGCTCTTTTAAAGGTATTTTATCAGAACGGTGACAGTAGCTTCATTTAGTATACGCCAGTTGTTTACATATTGTAGGATAGACAGTCAGATTCCAGATAACAAAACCAGTACTTCATCAACACAAGATACAGAATCATCATCATCATCATCATCATTATCATCACCTCTGATGACACTTTTTACGTTTGTGCCACAAGTCATCCAGCCAAATGTTAACTTTTACGCTTACGTCAGCATCTTTCTTGGCTTCGTTTTCTGTGGATTCTTGAGAAGTGTAATGTTTAGTCTGATGACGTCACGAATTGCCCGAAGCCTGCACGACGATGCTTATAAAGCGGTGATGAGGGCGCCACTGTCGTTCTTCGAGCGAAATTCCGTCTGTAAGTGTTTTGGTTACATTACAACATCAGCATGTTTTACTGATTTGCGGGTTATTTAGATAGTATAACCCTCCCTCTCTCCCTCCCCTCTCACTCTCCCTCCCTCTCTCTCTCTCTCTCTCTCTCTCTCTCTCTCTCTCCTATATATATATATATATATATATATATATATATTATGTCATTTTTAATAGCTCGCATTCTGAGTAGATTCTCCAAGGATGTTAGTTCTATCGATGACTCGTTGTCAGCAATTTACTTTGACTGTATCCAGGTAAGTCATATATATCAGCAAGTTATATATCGAAATCAACAAGTATACCGCCCATGTCGCTGAGCTATTTAGAAATAACACCAGGTAGATAACACACATTGCAAAAAAATGCCTAGAAATGAAACAAAGCAAACTGACCTTATAAAGGTAATACATCGTGTTAATTAAGTAAGGTAAAACACTAATAGTTCAAGATACTTGCAGTATATGTGTACATATATTTGGCTCTTAGATGATCTACTTATAATGAACGTTTCTCTGTTCCGCAGTTTGCCTTACACGTAATAGGAGCTGGTGTGTTGACTGTTGTCGTTAATTACTGGCTCATCTTTGTTGTCATTCCTCTCTGTCTGATCTTCGCCGCCATTACCCGTTATTACCTTATTACAGCCCGTCAGGTAAAAAAACTGGAACTAACAGGTATGTAGAGTTTAATATCTAACCTAGGTAAGAAGTAAATTGATGGGGAGGGGAACCCCCCCCCCACACACACATACATATATATATATATATATATATATATATATATATACATATATATACACGAAATTATAAATATTACCATTATATCACCCTTGTTGTTAGTATAGTTACATCATATTAATATGGTGATATAGTTATATTTTGCATATCTATCATACTATCCACAGCCAAGACACCTATCTATCAACACATATCTAACACGTTACATGGTATCTGGATCATAAGATCATTTGATGTAGTCAGCAGATTCCTGCGTATATTCGATAACTATGAAGATCGTTATACAGCCTCTAGTTATATGTATATGGCTATACAAAGATGGTTCTCTCTGAGACTTGATCTTTTAGGAGTAATATTTGTCGGATTATTGGCATTTATCTCTGTTACTGTGAGACACTGTAAGTATATGTTTATTTTACCATTGTTTATTCATATATATATATATATATATATATATATATATATATATATATATATATATATATATATATGTCTATATTGTCTGTCTGTCTGTCTGTCTGTCTGTCTGTCTGTCTGTCTGTCTGTCTGTCTGTCTGTCTGTCTGTCTGTCTGTCTGTCTGTCTGTCTGTCTGTCTGTCTGTCTGTCTGTCTGTCTGTCTGTCTGTCTGTCTGTCTGTCTGTCTGTCTGTCTGTCTGTCTGTCTGTCTGTCTGTCTGTCTGTCTGTCTGTCTGTCTGTCTGTCTGTCTGTCTGTCTGTCTGTCTGTCTGTCTGTCTGTCTGTCTGTCTGTCTGTCTGTCTGTCTGTCTGTCTGTCTGTCTGTCTGTCTGTCTGTCTGTCTGTCTGTCTGTCTGTCTGTCTGTCTGTCTGTCTGTCTGTCTGTCTGTCTGTCTGTCTGTCTGTCTGTCTGTCTGTCTGTCTGTCTGTCTGTCTGTCTGTCTGTCTGTCTGTCTGTCTGTCTGTCTGTCTGTCTGTCTGTCTGTCTGTCTGTCTGTCTGTCTGTCTGTCTGTCTGTCTGTCTGTCTGTCTGTCTGATCTGTCTGTCTGTCTGTCTGTCTGTCTGTCTGTCTGTCTGTCTGTCTGTCTGTCTGTCTGTCTGTCTGTCTCATTATCTATATACATTTGACATTTGGTCTAGTTCGTTTGTAGGTCTATCATATTTCAGTAAACACGCAAATGACTAATTCAGCTGATGGAGTTTTAACTACATGTGTAGTTGTTCGGTAATAAAATAATTTTCTTTTTACATTAATTCAGGTTGTATAGGTCATAATTTACATAAACCGTAAACATTTACATTTACAGTAATCGATCCGGGTCTTCTTGGTATGGCACTAGTTTATGCCATCAACGTCATGGGACTCTTCCAATACACAATGAAACAATCCGCCGAATTAGAACTTCAGGTATAATATCTCCGTCTATCCGATACAAAAATAATTCCGCATAAACGACAGTCGCCATTTATTAGTTTATGTCCCGAAGACTTCCCAACAAATGTCTCGTTTCTGTCAAAAGATGACTTCCGTGGAACGCCTCAAGTGTCACCTAAACCTACCATCAGAGGGAGCCATCATAGCGAGTCCGCGACCTGCCCCCTCGTGGCCACAATATGGCATTGTCACGTTTGAAGGTTACACAATGGCGGGAGACGATGGCTACAGATATCTGAAAAATGTCTGGGGTTGTATCAGGGCCGAGGAAAAGGTATTAATAGAAAATATATCACGAAAGTAAAGTAATTGTTTATAAAAGGGACTGAATGATATTTTCCTTCAACTAATCAATTATATAATAATAATAACAGCAGTAAATTACCAATTATTCTTCCAATCAATTATTTATATTCAGTAGATGATAGGAATCTAATTCTGATCAATTATCTTAATGTTCAATAAATCAATAATAACATGATATCTTTGTTATATTCTTCTTTATTAGGTTGGCATATTAAGTAAAGATGAACAGAGTAAGAAAGCTATCGTGTCCTCCATACTGCGTTTGGATAAAGCTTGTAAAGGTATCCTCAGGATTGATGGCATGGATACCAGTAAGATTGGTCTTCAGGATCTTCGGGAGAGGATCTCTCACGTAGACCAGGTATCTATATGTAAGAGCGTCATATAACGGCTCTACAGAAGTGTCAAGTTCTTAGAGTTACGATTGGCATTTTAGCATAGTTCTTCCTCGTGACTTCATTACCGATGACAAATACATTAATTGCTGATTTTAAACACTTCTAAAGCCAGATTTTCTTCTAGTTTACTTTTTTGATCTTATTTTACTATTATTATTGCTTGCTGCTGTTGTTATTGTTGTTGTCTCATACCAGCTTTAGACATTATATATAACACTATATATTAGTTATATAGTTATACCATTTATTCAGGATCCGGTGCTGTTTGGAGGAAGTCTGAGACGGAATCTTGATCCATTTACTCGCTATCCCGATGCTAGTATATGGAATGCTTTAGAAGACGTAGGACTCAAAGGTCGAGTAGAACACATACCTGGTCATCTGTACGCTGATATGAACGAATATGGGAATCATTTTAATCCAGGGGAGAGACAACTGTTAGGATTGGCAAGAGCTCTGCTACTTAATAGTAAAATTATCATCTTCGAAGAAGCTATGTCGGTCATTGACAAGCAGTAAGTAGAATTATTGATATTCATCGCACGCTGAATGGCTAACTTCAACCCACAATGAAATATGGTGCCTTATTAAATTTGGTATTATATTATCACTATTATTAGTTTTATTATTATTATTAGTAGTAGTAGTAGTATTAGTAGTAGTAATTACTTAATTACTTAACAACCAATGTGCTTAGATAAATAAGTAACAGTGATAAATTAAATTGGTGGTGATGCTATGATTTAATTCATACACACCTAATTAAGCGCGCACATGACATATACAAATTGTATGTTATTGTGCATGCACCATTTTTGCACAATAAAAGATCGCCTTAAATAAGCCGTTATAATTAGAGATCTATCTGTTTGAAGTCAAAACTACCTTTTATTTATCAGTTATAACAATAAGCCGCTAATTAATGATAATTAATTGGAACAATAACACTTTTACTTATGTCAATAGTTTATTACGGCCTTCAAGCATAATGATGTAAACAAACAAACAAGCGTCTTCGTTGTACTGATGTAAGGGATGCTTTGTTGACAATCATTAGTAGACTGTCTAATCTATTGTTGATCAATAAGCCTGAAGCATGATGACGTCACAAACCAAAACAAACCAGCCGCGCTTTGCATTGTGGGATTTATAGGGGGTCCGCTGAGTGATAATACCATGATATTCCCGCCATTTTAACATTAAACGTCAATGTTCCGGATCTGTTCTAATCATGCCAAAAACTAACTTCTGTGTACCGTTTAACTCTGCTTCAACGCCGAAAAAGCGGCACTGTTGAAAAATTGTATTCCAAAACTGAAAATCAGATTATAACTATATGCTAATCGTCCGTCATTGCTACTTTATAAATGATAGTAAAGTGTGATATTCAACATTGTAAACCATAGTACATTAATATTCGCTGCACATAACAAAGACTGTTAAAATGTGGTGTTCATAGTAAATCACACTAAAATTATATTTAACGAAAAGAAGAAGAATAGAGTCCAGTATATTGGTAAATTTAATTTATTATTTATGGATATAATAATATGGTAAATTGCACTTTATTTACCAATATTATTATCTATGATCTGATGGATAATAATATTGGTAAAGTACACTTTATTTGCACCTTTCACTGTTTCAGTCGATCCTTACACTGACACTAATTATAAACATTTGACTCGCAGATTGTCATTTCAAATTAAAACAACCCAACGCTTTCTCAGCGTTTCATCCCACGGCCAACACATGCCAACTTAAATGTTTATATTGCTTACTAGTGGCATGACAATACGGTACGCAGGAGTTATTTTTTTGGCATGATTATAACAGATCCGGAACATTGACGTTTAAGGTTAAAATGGCGGGATTATCACGGTGTTATCGCTCAGCAGACCCCCTATAAATCCCACAATGCAAAGCGCACCTGGTTTGTTTTGGTTTTTGACGTCATCATGCAATGGGTCTATTAGCTGGTTATCGTCGTCTGTTCTGATCTGACTTGTTTGTCAATCAGCGTGGGATACTGTAATACAGATTGTCAGGTAGTGAGATATTGTAATTTAGATCGTAAGGTTGTGTGATACTGTAATACAGATTTGTCAGATTGTGGGATACTGTAATACAGATTGTGAGACTGTGGGATACTGTAATACAGATTGTGGGGGTTCTGGGATACTGTAATACAGATTGTGAGATTGTGGGATACTGTAATACATATTGTGAGGTTGTGGATACTGTGTTTACGATCGTCAGGTCGTGATATACTGTAATACAGATTGTCAGGTCGTGGGATACTGTATTTAAGATCATCGGGTCGTGGGATACTGTACTACAGCTCGTCAGATTGTGGGATACTGTACTACAGATTGTCAGATCGTGGGATACTGTACTACAGATTGTCAGATCGTGGGATACTGTACTACAGATTGTCATATCGTGGGATACTGTACTACAGATTGTCAGATCGTCGGATACTGTACTACAGCTCGTCAGATCGTGGGATACTGTACTACAGATTGTCAGATCGTGGGATACTGTACTACAGATTGTCAGATCGTGGGATACTGTACTACAGATTGTCAGATCGTCGGATACTGTACTACAGATTGTCAGATCGTGGGATACTGTACTACAGATTGTCAGATCGTGGGATACTGTACTACAGCTCGTCAGATCGTGGGATACTGTACTACAGATTGTCAGATCGTGGGATACTGTACTACAGATTGTCAGATCGTCGGATACTGTACTACAGATTGTCAGATCGTCGGATACTGTACTACAGATTGTCAGATCGTCGGATACTGTACTACAGATTGTCAGATCGTGGGATACTGTACTACAGATTGTCAGATCGTCGGATACTGTACTACAGATTGTCAGATCGTGGGATACTGTACTACAGATTGTCAGATCGTCGGATACTGTACTACAGATTGTCAGATTGTGGGATACTGTAATACATATTGTGAGGTTGTGGATACTGTGTTTACGATCGTCAGGTCGTGATATACTGTACTACAGATTGTCAGATCGTCGGATACTGTACTACAGCTCGTCAGATCGTGGGATACTGTACTACAGATTGTCAGATCGTGGGATACTGTACTACAGATTGTCAGATCGTGGGATACTGTACTACAGATTGTCAGATCGTCGGATACTGTACTACAGATTGTCAGATCGTGGGATACTGTACTACAGATTGTCAGATCGTGGGATACTGTACTACAGCTCGTCAGATCGTGGGATACTGTACTACAGATTGTCAGATCGTGGGATACTGTACTACAGCTCGTCAGATCGTCGGATACTGTACTACAGATTGTCAGATCGTGGGATACTGTACTACAGATCGTTAGGTCGTGAGACCGAATGTCAATGCTGACTGTGTCAGTAGAATATTTTATCCACCAACAAAATCCTTTGGTTGGTAATGTCATTCCCCAGTCAGTGCTCCCTCGACCATGTTACCAATTAATACCATCCTTTCTGTGTCCTTTCATCGGATGACCATAATGGATATAAGTGGTGGCAGGTATTACGTATAAGTGGCTGAATATCTTCCACCCACCATCTTGCTGTTGGCTCTAGTATAGTATGGGGAAGGCCCATTGTAGTAATTGTCAACACACTGAGCTGTAGACGTCCATGTCGAGATTCCAGTGAAGCCTGTATCTTTTGAATCGTTCATCCGATTATCAGAATTCCATAGGAAATAAACCTTGGAAGTGACTGGGAGGATAACCCAAAGAATGTCTGACTGATTGACTTGTTGATTTATTGACTGATTGACTGACTGTATGACTGACGGACTAATTAACAAACCTGACTGACTGACTGACTGACTGAATTATTTACTCCTTTGATAAGATGGCTGAACAATAAGAACGCACGCACACACATCCACCCACACATCAACACACCTACGCATTTTGCCACCCACCCACTAACCACACTCACTCATTCATTCACTCACTCCTTGGATCACAGGTCATATCACTCGTGTTCGAATCTCGGTGTGGGCATATCTGAAGGTTGTTTCATCTTCGACTTCGCTTCATTACCTTTGGAGGTGGCTCGGCCCATTTAGGCTACGGTCGTAAAATCATCACTCACTTATTCACTCACTCAGCAAACATATCCATGAATTGTCGGTAGTTCATTAGTTTAGATGAAGGCAATATCACATGTTATAATAATTATGTTAATCTTTTAAAATATATATTTAATCCCAAAGAATATTAGTGAGCTTCGAAATATATTAACCTCCACATTGTTAGAATCTTACACGCGATATGTGTACGCATATCTGCGTAACATATGTGTGTATCAGGTTATATGAGTCAGTGTATAATAAACATAGTAATGATGTTGTTGTTATTGTTCTATTTCAGCACAGAAGCTGTCATTCATTACACGTTAGACAGTAAATTCCCTCACAAAACAGTCATCGTCATAGCAAGACAAGTTCATACCGTAATAAGTCTGGATCGTGTTATGGTAAGAAATGTAAAACTTGGATACGGTATGCCTCACTCAATCAGCATATATCCGTGATTATTGAATTATCATCGAATGTTTCTTTATTTCTAGATAATAGACGAAGCTAGGATCAAAGAATTTGACCCGCCACATCAATTATTACTGAATCAATTTTCGTTGTTCAGCCATCTTGTACGCACACAATCGAAGCACAAAGTGTCTCTGCTCCTGAAACTCGCTCAGGACAAGTTCGAGAACAGACCTTACCGTCCTCCACCACAGTCACCAGGTGGAGACATCAGCGCCTTTTATGGCGGACATTCCACGCGGCACTTCTTACCATCGTTTCAGAGCACGAGACTAACTGGCGTGTTCAGTCACCTCTCGGCCAACAGATACTCAACGAACAGGTTCTGATTGAACACTGATGGCAACCGGTTCGATATCTGCTCGTTTACAAACTGTAGTTTTGGTGTACTACTTAATAACTTAACAGTCTTGTAAATGTGCTACCATATCGTAGTGTTTACAAAATATGTAGCGCGGTGGGAAGTGTTTGGTGGAGAATTAGCAGCGAACATTAGTACACTTTGTCGAACACAATCGTAGTTGATTCGCTTCACGGATAAAAGTGACGGACAAAAACGGCTATTAGTAGAGCATCACTCATATATTTTACAAATATCAGTTGAAAATTAATAATAATAATGAAGATCGCTCTAACAGCAGTGAGTTATGTGCACGAAGACTCCCGGATATCCGGTGGCTACCCATCAAGCTCTACTTGATAATTGTAAAAAGTCACAACCAACATTGTCAAAAGTTCATATACATACGATATATCGCTATAAGGTGGGATTATGTAGTACTACTACAATATACCACCATCAATTGTTGCAAGACGTAGCACTACAAGCTCATGGTATACATTGACAGACCATATAGTGCTGATGTACAACACGCAATATGTTGCGGATAGCACCTATGCCACCTCACTATACAATTTTAACACACGGTGCCATATATTACTACAACATAGTAATATAACATATGACTTAAAATGTATTGAAATATATCAAGTAAAACTTTAATATGTGCTACCTCTTTTTACCAGTCATGTGTTCGTTTAAAAATATTCTAATCATTTACGGCTATTTAATGATATTAGAAACCTTTTTTTGTGTTAATGATTGTAATACATAACCTGGTGCTAATTTTGACATAATTTGTGGTTAATATGTACTCTCCAAAAGATAAATAAGTTGTGATGAGTTTGTCTCAGTTTTAAAATATTTTCTAATGAAACTTGTAAGACTTTTTTATTTAATAAAATTAATGAATCGTTCTCATTTTACGTTTTGCGTTTAGAAGACTTAATTCAATTTTTACCCATTAACACATCTGTTTACGTTTGTAAGTATAAAGTAAGGTTTGCAAATTTTCCACCAATTGCTATAATTATATGTTTCAGCATACGAGACAGATCTGTTTCGTATAAATCATTATTTTATCTGGTATACAATAATATTATTCAGTTATGTTGAAAGCTAGATGTTCGTAGACATAGACATAAACCAAAGAGTAATTTATTATGGCTATCCTTGTATACATTTATCTAGCTAATGAATATGACATTGTTTGGGACTAACATTTGGACTGTGATCTCGGTGATGATCATTATGTTGACAACATCCATGTCACGTGGTCTCCACCATGTCGGCGGTGTCCATCAACTCGACCGTGGCCCTCTAACGTAACGACTAAAATGAAATGGACTCTTATAAAAACTTTATTCTATCTTCTAATTGGATGACAAGCATTGAATTAATTTTCAATGAGGGATGGAATCCAATTTCTTTGCTTGGAGAAATCAATGATGCTGTCCAAATATCTGTCGTCAAGATTACATCCATGAAAATAACACATATTCATAATCAAATTCTCCATATTCACACCATGAACATACATAGCAACTTTTAAAATTCGTAAGATGTTTGTAAAAAACAAACATATGCACAATCATCATATGACTTAAGCCAAGACACAGGTATCTGCAATAATATCTGACCTGAGTTTTGGGATGTTTTTCAAATGAACCCGAATTCACTAAGGTATTCAGGGGCTATACCACTGATAGATTTATAAACTGTTATTAAAATTATGAAATGGATACGCTATATAATATGTAGCCAATGTAGGTTTTGGAAATTTGGAGATATATAACCATATTTTCATATATTTGTCGCAATGCGAGCTGCACTATTCTGAATTTGCTGAAACCAATTGATCTTATAATCAAACATGTCATATAACAGGAGGTTATTGTAGTCTACTTGAGATATAAAAAAGGCATGGACTAGAGTAACAAGTGTTTTGTGTGTGTTAAGAATCCTTTTAGAGAGTGGATGTTCTTAACCTGATAGTAGACAACTAGGCCTACTAATGTGACATGCTCATACATATTAATATATTTGTCAAAAGCAGCTTCTATATTATTTACTGACCTATTAGAGGAAATGAATTTAGGAATTTTACATATTGTGTTAAAGTCAAATAGAGACTATTTGTTTTGTCAACATTTAATTTGAGAATAATTTCAGTCATCCCATAGTCGAATATCAGAAATAAGATGTTCTAAATTCTTCAAGGAAGAGGTGAAATTTAATTCATAATAATAAAATAGTGGTTTATACTGTTGTGTACCTTCGAGATACGAGTGATATATAACGGCATGTCCGTGTAATATGATCGGGGGGGGGATATTGTGAAAATCAAAAGACCAAGATCTGAACCTTGTGGTACACCAGATAAGAATGACTGCGTATCGGATAAAATACTTTGAACAGACCATCTCCGGGAGTATTGTTCCAAATAGGATTGAAATTGTTCAAATATTTTTACTTGATAAACCAAGCATTTCTTTCAACCGAGAGAAAACAAGATTATGGTCAACTTTATCAAATGCTTCATACGAGTCCAGAATATCATAATATTATTTTTAACCCTATCATATTTCAGTTTACCTTTCAGACTACGAATTGGCCGTACAACAACATTTATACATATATTTATTTGTTTATTTATTTCACCTTCATAACTGAAGTGGCATAATCATTATAATGTAAATGACCGACTTAAAACACATAATAAATTACTAATTTATTAATAATATCATCATAGTTACTAGTTAGTGTTACATGTTTGGAAGATACCTATATTAATATTAATATCAATATCAATATTAATAATAAACGGACAATATATTGTTACTTATCTAAATATATTTGTTTTATTTCACGTTTGTTTGAATCAACGTTTTCACACATCAAAGTTGCTACCAGACCATAAAAATATACGGCTTACCCGTTGATCAATGTTATTTAGTTTTGCATCATTCTAAGAACATCCGGTTGGAAGCTGCTTGTTTATGGTTATATGCAAATCAGGATTGAGGATAAATATCTCACACATAATAATACCTTCGTAAATCAGGTACCGTTTGCAAAACTTAAGCACATAAATAGGCCATATATAAACCTATGTGTGTGTGTGTGTAATATATATATATATATATATATATATATATATATATATATATATATATATATATATATATTACACACTACACGTATGTTATCCCACTATTGAAGATAGGTCGGAAAATGTCATTTACTCTAAGTGCATGTCTTTGTGTCAAAAGCTTACTAATTAATTAAATTTTAGGTAAAGCTTCATGTCTGGGATCGTTTGTCACAGAGATAATATATCTCATGAGGTTTGATGCAAACGATTGAAAATAGCTTCACACCTTCAGGATGTTACAGTAATTCATATGACACAACACATGATAATATTAAGAGTATAATTCAGCTAAATGCACCTTTAATGGTGTCCTCTCCCAGCAATGTTTTCTTTCTTCTTTGTTTTCCTCTTATATAATTAAATGTTCAATACGTGTATTTGAAATGGTTTGATTCAGTTGTGTATCGTCATTTTAGGTTGACGTAAAACAGATAGTTCTAATAAATGTTTCCAAAGAAGGTAATACAATATTCTAATAACCGTCAAATATATCTTGTACATACTGCTTTATATTACACTAGAATCATTTAAGAAAATGCGATAAACTTAATAAGATATCAAAATTATATATAGATCACCCAAAGGACCACAGTAGTGTTGTATTTTACTGCGCATGCGTCATAAATATTGTCCATTACCTAACCAAAGGTCATTGCAAAATTATGTTTGAATCCAGAAGTCGAAATTTCGAAAAAAAGGTTTCCTATTTGCCTTTAGGTCTAGGTATATATTGAAAATCTCTGGTCATTTCTATGTCCTCGTAATCCTTGTGTCGTAATACTGAAGTTACATATGTAAATTATATGCGATTATTCCCAGTTTGGGAGAATATTTCAGCGAAGGCGATTCTTATATTTAAAACAAAATCCATCATCTGGCCTTTTTCCAAATGAAAGAAAACATCTACAAACGAGTATTTATCCGTTTTGTAATCAGAACATTGAAATAATTACTGAACAAGCCGGTGTACGGCCATAACATGTCAACGTCAGATCTAGGTCAGCTTACTGGCATAGATTTATGTTGATAGTACGGTAATAGGGACACACCAGGAGGCGCTGCCTACTCGAAGACCAGTGAATAAGAATGGCTTCATTAGCACGAAGGGTTCATATTTTATGTCGGGGCCACGCAAGTACTTACGGCTCCTGCCAGCCCAGACTGTTGTAGAGGAGCCTGTGACCTTTACGAGTGAAGGTTAAATTAGTGGTTAATAGATTAAAGTTGCTAAAGAGATATGTCTGCCGTAGAGAGGTCTATAAGGCTAAATAAGGACATTTGTTTGACAAGACACAAACAACAATCTACTTGTAACTTGATGACAAACATGGGTTGGTTCTGGAAATAGAATACTAACAACAATATTATATTTATGTTAGTTGATTATATCGATCCCAACCATAGGGAATATGTAAATCAATACACACACACACATACGCACAGGTCCGCGCACGCACGCATACATACACACACGCACGCGCGCGCGCACGCATATATATATATATATATATATATATATATATATATATATATAAGAGAGAGAGAGAGAGAGAGAGAGAGAGAAAGTGAGTGATAGTGAATATATATATATATATATATATATATATATATATATATATGAGAGAGAGAGAGAGAGAGAGAGAGAGAGAGAGAGAGAGAGAGAGAGAGTGATAGACAGACAGACTGACAGACAAAAAAGAGAAGTGGCACACACACACACACACATACACACACACACACACACACACACACATATATATATATATATATATATATATATATATATATATATATATATATGAGAGAGAGAGAGAGAGAGAGAGAGAGAGAGAGAGAGAGAGAGAGAGAGACAGACAGACAGACAGACATACAGATGGATAAAGTGGTGCATACAGAAGGTTGGCCAATAGTAGAGGTCCCAGATGGCGTATTCACTAATATGTTATATGAAGTACACAGACTGACCAAGCGTTATGAACCCATTCAACACCATGCCCCTCCCCCGTCCCTCGATAAATATTATAGTCATAAACCTAATTATAGGTGGATATTGTTGTGTTATGATCACTTCAAATGGAGAGCTTTTCAACATTCTCCAGGATCTCCAGGGTCAGCATTTGAGTGTCGGAATCTCAGGTCACCTTCTGTCGTCATTCCTTCTAGACAACAAACAATAAATGTCATTAACAACCTCTTCACCTGGTTACACTTTTACTCCTCTCACCACCACATTAATAAGCTATTATATATATATATATATATATATATATATATATATATATATATATATATATATACACTAAGGACAAACAATGAAAACCCAGCAGAGAGATAGAGAAGCTGTATCATCATGTGTTCCATATTTT
This sequence comes from Paralvinella palmiformis, assembly GCA_025642065.1. Classification (NCBI taxonomy): domain Eukaryota; kingdom Metazoa; phylum Annelida; class Polychaeta; order Terebellida; family Alvinellidae; genus Paralvinella; species Paralvinella palmiformis. The sequence goes on along the minus strand of JAODUP010000012.1, from coordinate 707,667 downwards.
AGATACAGTTCACTGACTTGGAGTTCAGCTTCTATTGGAGTTTTTGACTAATTATTCCCAGATCAATCATCTATCAGACGAGGAACGCTGACTATTTACCATCTCTAATTCGACAATCGTGTGTTTTATCCGATAAGTTCAATTATATCCGCTCTAAGCAGGCCAATGTCAACAAAACCATTCAGTATTTATTCGAGCCCAAACAATAGATATAGCAGATCTCATTGTAATCTGGTTTCGATCAGGCCCCGTTATCTGTTACACAATATAGTCTATATCGTGTTTATAATCCGCCTGTCATATGTCATCAGAGATTACCTAACATATGTATGACAACATTTAGAACCGATATGACACTTATTTTATGTTTTCTTTTAATTAGCTCGTTATGTGAATCTTCCATGTATTAGTGGGTAGGGGTTTGTTCAAAATATTTGGCTACTTAATCCATATATTGATATTGTCGAACTATATGTATGGATGTGGACAGGGAGTGCAGGTGTTTGAATGTGCACTGTGCTTCAATTATCGTTGTGTCAAACACCGAATAGATCATATTGAGAGAATTTTATAATATTTTATTAGACTCTAAGTAATTGCGTTGTGAAAATGTTTCTTAAAAATAACCTTTTTCAAACTAAAGATCTCGATCTGAAAGTTCTAATGTTATCAATCATCGTTAATTGATTTATATAAAAATTGCAATAAAGTTCTATTGTGCCTGGAATATGAATTCCAACATCGAAATATATTATTAATGAAACATTTTATAGGCCGATGTTGACTGAGTAGGGAATTTCTTAGATTAAATAAATAATGTTAAAACTCTTGAATCAAGTATCAATATAAGTATGTTCTATCTTTTAGATCAGGTATCTAGATGATAATATTATATCTCTCAGATAAGTTTTCAATGTAATAATAATATTATCTAGAAGTAAATTACTGGCTATCAGTTCCTTATTACAGCATCCTACCATTTACATTTAGACTAGAGTTAACTTGATTATAAAAAAATATATATTTTCTCTCTCTCTCTCTCTCTCTCTCTCTCTCTCTCTCTCTCGCTCTCTCTCCCCCTCTTTCTCTGGGTGTGTGTGTGTGTTCGTACACGCGAGCGTACACGCATGCGTGTATTATTATTATTATTATTATTATTATTAAAAACCATAAACTGTATAAAGCTACAAATCACAACTGTTATTACTAAGATTATAACTGTGTTTTGTTACTTTTGTTGTGATATGCCAGTTGTTGTTACGGTTATTGTTGATGTTGTTGTTACTGTTAACGTTGTTGTTATTGTTGACGTTGTTGTTGTTATCGTTGTTGTTGTTATTGTTGTTGTTGTTAATCAGGTTGATTGTTAATTATATCACTGATCTATGATCATCATGTCATAATACCTACAACTTTATATTGTGTCCTGGGATAGGTATGTGTGCTTCAAGTAATTGACCATTTCTCTTCAATAGATGTGTTATTGTTGTAAACAAAAATATTATTAAACACGTTATTAAACCTGTAATAGGCTCTGAATATTATGTATCTCGTCATTGACACATTTTATTATACAAGTTCTTGTGTGTGCGTGTGTGTCTATATGCATGCGTGCGTGTGTGCGTGCATGTGTGTATGTGTGTGTTTACATCAGTATGCGTGTACCGACGGTAGACGGCCTCACTAAATACCAACACCAATAAAATAGCTGGAACGATACAAACATTGCCGGAAACATCACTCTGGACACTTGATCTATTTTACTGACACTGTTAACTCGTTGAGGTGAGTTCCTCATCTCACTGTCACGGTATTTGTTATTACCGAGGACGCACTGCCAGAGTTTATAGAGACAACTATCCCGATGACGGTGATGATCTGTGACGTCACTTCGAAGTATAACGTCCTTTGTCGACGTGCCGTTTGATTTCAGTGGGCGTTTCCTTTGCGTTGTAGCTGCGCATGCGCGAACTGACATACGTTTATCGCGGTAGAGATAACGAGACGAGGTTTGATGATGGACATTCACTGATATCTACAAATATAAAATAATTATCTATCTAGCTGTAAGGACAGTTATTTACTTTTAATCGAACCATTTTCACATTCACATGACTAATTGAAGTTATAAACGTCCACGCACACACGCACACACGCACACACACGCGCAAACACACATACACGCACACACACACACGCACACACACTGCATCTATACATGCACACACACGCGCGCGCGCACACACACACACACACACATACACACAAACACACTCTCTCTCCCCCAGCGGCTATCTGTCTAACCCTCAATCTACGGACGGGTTGAAGTACATAAATACTTGAGTAGTCTTGTACTTCAGTACAACAAGTATTGAATTTAGACGTATCTTGGTATCCTGTTAGAGGTAATTGACCCTAAAAGTAGGTGTATTTGTCATAATGATAAAAGTGATAGTGGTCTGTTTCCGGCGTTTTGTATCTTATAAAAGGGCTGTAACACTTTGGGGCATTGAGACAAATATCACATGAAAATGTCAGAAATGTGCACATCTCAGATCTTCTCGTATCAGTGCCTAAGTTTATCTCTGGATTTTTTATCCAGAACAAATTATATGGTGTTAGACCAGAACAGATAACACAATTTCCGGATAATTTATGGAGAAGTGACACATCTCCTTCGGTTGTCACACTGATTACATAAATCCTTTAATTATGAACTGATATTTATATCGACTCTAAGTGTTCTATAATGTACGACTTATATCATTAATACGTCATTAATACGTCATTAATATGTCATTAATATGTCATTAATCTAGTCAAACCGAACAAGATGATAACTAATTTGCAAATTGGGTTAATTAAAACCAAGTATGACTATAATCTACCTAAATAATGATAGTTTATAACTAGTATTTAAATTTTACATCAGTAAGTTCATTAGTAAACATTTTACTTTACAGTTATAAGGTCCATGGTCGGCTATTTTCCTAATAACATTTAATAGTGCTGATATATTCCAGTGTTTACTACATCCATACAATAATTCAGCAAATAGTTTGATTGTTTCATATTTACATCAGCTGATCAAGTACAATATATATAATTTTATAAAGTAGTTTTTAACAGCCAGAAAAAAACATATTTTATAATTATGTTTTCTAGAGCAAGATATGTTATCAACTAAAAACTAATAACCATATGAATTGTATCAAACAGGTATCGATTACATGTGTTGTTAATCTATTGTATGTATGTAAATGTTAAATAAATATCTGTAATATACGGGAAGACAAATTAGATATAAAGTGTATTATATCACACCTCCAGACGGTAATAAAAATATTAACCAAATCGCAGCATTAATTATTTTCGTTGCTATTATTCTCTCGTACATAAACACAATAAGCGATGTTAAACTCTTCGTATTGTCACTTTGTTGTCGGTTAATATCATACCTGACAATTTAATGTATGATATTGAACTCATCACTGGTTGTTTAATGTAGATATTAATTATGATGATTCGATGTTGAACTAGAAACGACAATCCCAAGACATCAGAACTCTAGTCTAAACCAAATATGATCACTTTCTTCTCTTTACTGTAGAAACCATTTATTGTGGTGGGTATTTAGTGGCTTATTGAAAACTTCCCTTCTCAGAATGATAATTTTATTATCGTATTTATATATTACTTATTAATGTCATTGTGTCATATATAATCAACATGGTGAGGCATATTCTGTCACTTTTATTAATATTTGTAATCTGATTTTAACAAAATAATGGCCAGTTGTAGTTCATAAAATTTTTTAATAATCTTTTTGTTGTTTTACACCGACCTGTCCATCCACAAGAACAAATCCACTTGAAATATATTATTCTATATTTCAAACAAATTTGCATAATCTCGATTGCGAGCGTTCAAAGTAAATTATTCCAGGTGACATAATATCAGACAGTTAGCTTCTAATATATAATTAAAATGTCTCTAAGAAATAATGTCTTTGAGCTTTGTATCCGACCTCAGACATCTTAGCTCAGTGGATCCAGATTGAGGGACGTTTATCATATACAACATGGCATCTTGATGGGAGCTGGGATAGAATGTCAAAATATCGATCAATAAATTTGATCCCATCTAATAATCTGAATAATGTAGGCTAATATAATGTCCTTAGATTAAGAGAGTATAAATGTACGACGTAGTTTATGTTGATTGTTTTCTTTGTTAATTAATTTAATGTAAATAAATTAAGATTTGTCTTACTTATAATTTTGAGTTATCATTTCTTTAAAATACGTATATGTGTACATTGAATGTTATTATGTTATTTCATCGTACATAACCTTTCAACAAATTGTGCTAGTAAGAATGCTTCATTAAAATTACACAACAACAGCAGCAACGACGACAATAACAACAACAACAACAACAATAATAATAATATAATAATAATAATAATAATAATAATAATAATATAATATAATACATTTTAAACAACAATAAATAATAATAATAAAATTATTAATATTATTATTATGTAGTAGTAGTAGTATCATCACACACACGGACACACGGACACACGGACGCACACACACATACACACAAACACACACACACACACACATATATATATATATATATATATATATATGTATAAATTTGTATAGATATTTATATGCATGTATGTATGTATATAATATGTATGTATGTATGTATGTATGTATGTATTTATGTGTGTGTATGTATGTATGTATTATATATGTATGTATGTATGTATGTATGTAAATGTGTGTATGTATGTATGTATGTATATATGTATGTGTGTGCATGTATGTTTATATAAATGTATATATGTATGTATGTAAAACTATGTAAAACTACTTTATGGACCTGATATATTCTGTGGATTTTACCAGTAAATGTGAGTGCACTTTAAAGACCATGTAAATGTTAGTAAATAGTAGAAACCTTGTCCTTTGGACTGACGATGTCTTTGAAACATTCTTTGATAGTCTGTTCGTCATCCTTGTTTTCGTCTTCGTCACGAACATCATCATCATCATCATCGTCGTCATCATCAGATGAGCTCTCTGGTATGATGTACACTTCACCACTTCCATGTTTGGTAAAGAAATGGACGCCAGCAAACTGAAGGATGGTAGCGAGAACGAAAGCGAAACAAACGGCAACAAAATAATCTAAAGCCGTCGAGTAGGAAACTTTTGGTAAATCTCGTCGGTTCTCTATACCAAGGAAGGCCATTGTCAATACAGTCGTTATACCTGGAATAATGGGAGACGTATATTAAAATATCATTACTTGTCTGTGATGTATTGATTAAAATACACACTCACACACAAAAACAAGCATACCCACACACACACACTCTTTCTCTCTCCGAGTGTGTGTGTGTGCGGGGGGGGGGGGGTAGTAGGACTAGTAGTATTTATTTCCAATTTCAATATCAAATGACGCATATATAATGCAATTTTACAAGTATATTACATATAAAGAAATTGGGGGATCAATGTAGCCGAAGCTGTCTTCCCATTGGCCCCTTACTAATCATAGCTAATAGTTATAGTCAGCTAAATAAAACGCCGTTTGTGTATTTGTGTGACTGTGACATGTGTATATGTGTGACTGTGACATGTGCATATGTGTGACTGTGACATGCGTACTGTACGCAAACGGTGTGAAATTATCTCTCGACAAGTGTATTATCCATTAAACTTTACCACTCCTTTTGGATCACTTACCGAGGGCTATCCTATCAGCCGTAGCTTCTCTGTTGATCCAGAAACCGACCCACGATATAGCTACTAACAGACTACACGGTACATAAACATTAATCAGGAAGTAGCCAGTGTGTCGCTGGAGGACGAAGTTAGCAAACAAAGCTGAATACCTTCGACCTGTGAAAATAACAATATTTAATAAACTCTCTACATATTTAAAAGTACAATGTCTTCTAATATACAAACATAAATCCAGTAATTTTCTAAATCTGCCGATGTCTAGATAAGATTTTATTTTTCTACTAACCTCCCAATCCACGGTCATATTTTGTCATGTTTCCAGCCGGTATACCAACAATATCAAATTGTGATAAAGTCGTATCTGCGGCTATTTTAATAGAATTATTCGCCCCCTTTGTCCATATGTATAATAACTCGTTCTCGCTGTAACCATCTGAAACACAGTTAATTAAAGATGCCGGTGAAAGAATATGAAATATAATATAATACAAATATGCTATTATATTATCATGTATCTTTATTTTATTTAGTTCCATTGACTCTTAGTATATCTTATCCTTCTCTTATCTGAACATTGGCCGCAGCATCTTTATCTATTCCAGAAACGTTTAATTGTATCTTAATTAGATCCGTTACCACTGATTTATATATACTAACTGGGTAGGTTACCTCATATGTCATAGTATGGGGGGGCGGGATTATATAACTACTGTAGGTACCACATATTATCGACCTTCAAGTCTTATAGCTATTGACACCATAATAATAAGGATTATAGAACAAAGAATTTTCCAATCCGTCTCTGGATTTATTTCATAAGTTACCTAATTGGATATATTACAATAGAAAGAAGATCAAGACCTAGATATACATAAATTAGCAGTAATTAAGGTTTAAGCTACAATTGCTTTAGCCTGAATGTTTGCTTCACTTCCGATGGTTTATTATTCAAAGTTTTAATTTATCTACATAAATTTTATTTCGTATATATATATATATGTGTGTGTGTGTGTGTGTGTGTGTGTGTGTGTGTGTGTGTGTGTGTGTGTGTGTGTGTGTGTGTGTGTGTGTGTGTGTGTGTGTGTGTGTGTGAGTATGTATGTGTGTCAGTGTCATATGATTTAACATACTGATAATTATATAATCTAAGACAAAATTCATTGGACAATGGCGGCCAAGTCTATCACATAAAAGTCTGTGAACGCTTTCAATTTGTCTGAGATAATTAAATCACCTGTCTTTGTCCAATATTTACTGGACGCTGGGACGGAATAATCTAATGTGGTAACAGCCAGTCTGTTATATGAAAGTCCCTAGTCTGATACGACCTGGTGCTGATATGTGTCGTACACCGACATATATCGGGACATTCTACCATAAATAGTGTTAACCGCGTTAAAGTCAAGTCCGACGTTCAAATAATCAGATTCCCTTCTTTGTGAGTATCCAGAACAGACATTCTTAATTACATCAGGCATGATCCAGTTTGATGCGATCCCGATGCCACTTGTCTGGACACGACCCTCTATCTTTACAGCAGTAGATTAGATTTGCCGTTGTGGCGAATCTTTTGTCATTAGCTAGTATCCCAAAATTGACTGCTAGACGATCACCTAATTCGTAATACTCGTGACACTAGGAACACAAACCGTTGCTAGCTAAGATTATATGATGGAACACACAAACAATGGTCCATTCGTCCAAAATATCAGCGCTAAAACTGTCTGACTCACTATGACCCAATCATGGCCGTGTAATTTACTCTATAAACAATATATTCAGAAATATCAGCGAATGTCGTGTTCCTGTTAAATATTATATCGGTACCTGTAATAATGAACGATAATATACTGTTCTAGTGTGAACGTTACCATAACAACGAATCGGCAGTTTTGAAATACAAAGTAGCCAAGTCTATTGTCGGACTCTGAGAACATGATATTTTGGTTGGAATCGACGCCAATCTGTTCGAGACAAAAATACACAAATTTATAACTTGTTGAAAAAAAATTGAAATCATTGGAAATCCGTCTTTTTGGTGAGCTGCTATTTTGTCAACAGAAGGTGTTTTTTTTAAATTCTAGTCTTAATACTCCAATACTTAAAACGTTTACCGGATTCAAGGGTAGTGTTTATATATCCACAAACGGAAACTTTAGCTACAGAATAATAAGTGTACATCTTGGTAATCAGATCACAGAGTTCGTTTTAAAGAGTGGAGTCGATCACTGATCACAGTCTTCTGTTGTCCTTGTCGTTTGTTGGATCACAATAGACAATGATGTTTGTGTTTATATTTGTGTTGTTCGTGAAATAATTTAAGCCTGATAACAGCTGATCTTTATGACAGTCTAAAGTTGACAAAATATTGATTTATTTGTCAGTTACTGATTTGACATTAAACCCTTTTAAATTCTCTGTTTTTCAAATTTTAAAATTGCTAAAACAATGAATGGGTGGAGCTATTGTAAAAGTTGCTAACAAGCAAATGTTATTCCTTGTTTGAATGTAGTGAGCGATGGAAATATGTGTGTGTTACGTGTATCAGTGTAGAAAATAAGGCTTTTTATTGTATACAATTATACTGATTGCAAGAAATGTGCAATAAAGCAAAAGCTTAAATACGAATTGCATATAGAATGGTGTCGCGGATGTGAGTGTGATGCGCGGCCACTTGTACGTCCGTCTGTCCGTCCGTCTGTCTTTCTCTCTATATGTCTATATGCTTGCTTATATAAGTCACATCAGTATAACTTCTTACAGAGAGGACAAACTTACGGCTACCGAACTTCAGAGGACAAGTTTGTGTGTCCATAGGAAAGGTCTCTAGATGCATGGGACAGGTGGCTTTAATAGTTATCCTGTGTAAATAAACATATCAGAATAATGAAGAATAAATGACGCATCTCTAACATTGAATAGGACATACTAGGCCAGTCACGTGGTCAGGATATTGATCACCTGACTAGCATATTGTCTTAGTGATCCTGATTAACGGGTATATGATAATGAGTCAAGGTCAAGAATACGTTATTAGCGAATATCGATATTCCAGATTGATGATAAAATATAAACAGAAACATTGCATGTTACATTATCATTATCCTCAACATCATCATCCTCATCATCCTCAACATCCTCATCAACAATAACAATTTCCATTTAGTATTCTATGATTACATCAACTTGTCTTACCTCATCGAGTACAATATCCTGCCATCTTTATATATTCTTAACAGTTTATTTGGTGTCGTCATCATATGTAGATAAGACTTTTTACCATTAAAGAAGTGTGTATCCGGTTTCCAGAGACGATCCAGAATATTAACACTGACCGCTAGCTTATCCATGGAACTTGTAAAACGTAATCTTGTATCAACCCAACTTTGCCGGAAATAACAGTCTAATTGATAAGCCTTAAATTAAAACATTCCCGCAAAAGACAGTTTTCTATATGTTCCATTATGATGAAACGAAGTTAAAATTCTAGGCAAGGACAGCATTACAATATAAGAAAGAGAGAGAGAGAGAGAGAGAGAGAGAGAGAGAGAGACTTACCATGTCTAATTCAGATATAGGGCCCAGACTTCGTATATTGATATTAACATCCACTAAAGTTGGTGGTCCTGATGGATAAATATACCGAACAGTGTTAAACATGAATTAAGAATTATGTAAGAAATGTTTACACATCTTAACGAGAAGATCTTGTCAAATATATCGATATTTACATTACAAAATAATCTTTACCGCCAAAGTTTGGTCTTAATCTGTTATCATAACCAGTCAGTAGCTTATCTAACAGTTCTGTGGTGTTCTTGGCGCTGTCGGTCATTTTAAAACGACCCCCAAGAACCGGCATCAGTTCACAGAGAAACCAAATCCTATAATGTATAAAACTGTACAGAGTAGTCGATGTTAAGTCATGGGTGTCCGGATATCGTAGAAGCTGAGTAAGGAGTTTAGGGATATTTGGTTAAATCCAGAAAATAATTGCTTCATTTTGGTTAATTATCACACATCATATGAATCTGGAATGTAATAGCGAACATTTTGTTCTATGGCAATGATTAAGATTACATGACCTAAATTTAATGTAGGTCATGGTCACGCTATTTATTGTTTACTCAATAGGAGAGAGGGTGGGTAATGTAATATTTTGTGTGATCTGGAAATATATTCTTAGTAATTAGTCTCAGTGTTATCACCAGTTAATACTACGGAATTATTCTCCAGTTGATAAAATAAATATGCAAATTAATAATATCTGTAACTTGTTTGGCCATAAAATAAAATCTAAATGTATAACTGAGATAACGTTTTGGGGATTATGATACCTAAATCAGCAAAACTTTATATTCCACATTTTTCGTAATCGGCGAGAATCCTTTTAAAACCTCTTTTACACAAGTTTACAGTATCCGGACTTTAAAATATCACAGACTAAATGAATGTAAATATGTTATTTCAGTAAGAACCATTTCATTATTTATAAATATTTTCTTCTTCAGTCTTATCTGTTGAAATACTTCGGCGTCGAGTTTATTTTATAAATCAATTTCACCAACAAAAAGTTAGCTTGGTGTGCTGCTGGATGAAAATTAGATAAATATTTATGTTTGTTTCACGATAAACGATCACGCCATTATCTTCAGTGTGTTTTCTTTTAAATAAATGGCTTGGGTGAGACATTTTCCCTCGCCAAATAAAATACTAGAAGTCTTTGATTTGTTGATCGAAGAAAGGTTTGATTGACATTGCACCAGTTTGATACCTGTTGCCGATGCCACTCGATGCCATTTTTCACGACTAATGCATCGTTTTATCAGCGGTAAGAGTCAATATTTGTTCTAATCTACGGAGAAATGTGATAAATAAGTTCCCTCTACTGTCTCTGTATTTTTTACAATCAGTGCAGGTTGTTTTCCGTGATAAGAAACAACATTTACGTCATCTAGCTGAACATTTACTTTGTAGAAATCTTTTTCTCACTGCACTAATAATGTTGAACAATGTACGCTGTAGAGGAAGGGTAATATTTGGCAGATTTTACAAATAACAAAACGCCATTGTTTTATTTATCCATCTGTGTTGCGTGGGTATGTGTGCCTCTCGTTCAAACTGTCGTTTTAAAGGATCCACAGTTTGTTATTTTCAACCTGAAGATATTCTAGACATCACGAGTTCCGCGAACGTGAAGTTATTTCTTGCTACCCTCTGCCTTGTTCCGTCCACCCTTTGACTATTATCTGTTGGCGTCTTCGTGGCCTAACTGGTATTGTGGTTGACCAGCGACCGCCAGCATTTGGGTTCGAAACTGGTTCTGGCTGAATCTCTGAAGGATATTTAATTTTCACATCACCTGATTACGGCCCATTTAGGCTACAATATAGCCGTGAAACAGCAACTTTCATTTCTACCCTGACTGTTATCCTGGCTTCTCTTGTGTACTGCATGATTACACCTTCACTCACAAATTGATTACACACTTTACGCGTATTCTTACACATTAAACAATATTTGGGTACATTATATTACACAGCTGAATATGCCCAACATAAAGATAGTCAAACGATATTTAAACAAATTAATAATTGGATAGCCATATCTGCTCAAATAAGTGTTTCTTATTCGAAATTTGTTTTCTGCGAAAATGAGATGCATATGATAGCTGTATTTATATCATAATTCATTGATATTGCCTAAGTGGTGGCATTCCTTAACGGAAAATATACATTAATCATTATAGAACATTGAGATATTGGAAGGATTAGATCTCAAAGTAAATGGCATAGTTACTGAGTCGTAGGACTAAAGAAATAAAAACCAAGGATATTAATAGGAGATTACACAATAACTTAGTAATCCAATCAGCACAAATTTAAAGGTTTGTCTGCAAATTGTGTCAATGTGCCAGTGATAGATTCTACTATTGTGACGTGTCACTCCCAACAGGTGTCAACGAAAGGAAACATTTAAAATGTGCTATAATATGATGTAAGGATAAAGATGGTGACGCTTCATCATAAACTGAATATCATTTAATATTTACCTAAATTAATTGACCTTGGACTATAGATGATATGTTGTACTTGATATTTACCTTAAAGATAGTGACATCACTTCATTATTCATTATCCCCACAAACTATCGATGAGTTACTATAGTCACTAATAACCAGGCTCCAACGATGAACGACAGATATACGGACAACATTACATCATACATAAAATGTGTTTGGTTTTAATTGTAACAGATCCTCCTCATACAGGACAAATATATATCTTCCTCACATAAGACAACAACAGATCCTCCTCATACAGAACATCAATAGATATTCCTCATATAGTACAACAATACATCCTCCTCATACAGGACAACAATATATATTTCTCATATAGGACAACAATAGATATTTCTCATACAGGAAAGCAATAGATATTCCTCATACGGGACAACAATAGATACTCCTCATACAGCACAACAATATATCCTCCTCATACAGAATAGCAATAGATATTCCTCATACAGGACAACAATAGATCCTCCTCATATAAGACAACAATAGATCCTTGTCATACAGGACAATAATAGATCCTCCCCAAACTGGATAACAACAGATTTCGCTTCACGTGGGAAGACAACAGATTTCCCATCACACTGGAAAAACAGTTAATTCTCCTCACACGAGCAAATAATATGTTCTCTTCACACAAGAAATAGCTGGGAAGCCTTATATCTTTTTTTATCTCACAATGACAGTCTCCTTTTCGGTGTCAGAGAAGTTAGAGAAGTTAATGATTCTCTCGTTATTGATGATAGAATGTATTCGTTTTAAGTTGATCAATATCACACAACAAGTTGATAGTTCTCTCTGACGATGTTTAGATGATAGGTTTAGTATGACGATGATCATCCTATTAGAGTTAGGTGTTTTGTGAAGGTAGTACACCTTAGTTCTGGTCGGCTGAAGGCGGTGGTATTATGGATTAAGGGGACCATCTCAAATGTTGCTATATCTCATTATTGTTCGCTGTCACAGATCGAACGAACGATTAAATTAGTCAATCATCACCGACGCTCATTATTATTCCTCCGATGGTCCACTGGTTAGAAGAGTGCATTATAAATGTCCAGGTCCGAGCTTGAATCCCATTAACGGCCGGCATTTGTGAGATGTATCCCCGATGAATCGCCTCTAGACCATATGTGTCAGGTGTGACCAGTTTTGAGGATATATACAAACACCTCGATAACTGTAATTATTGTTGTGAGAATTACCATTCTCACCACCATCTCATCTCATTACTATTCTCATCACATTTGGTGAGAATCTCATGACTTATGTCATTAAAATATTTTTATATCATATCATAATCAATATTCTCTTCGATCAGTCCCGTACTTTGGCTACGCCACGTCATGTCAGCTGACCTGCGGCCCGGGGCCTGCACCTCCAAACCCTAAACCCTATGATATAAAGATGGGGGGAGGAGGAGGGGATGTCATATACGTGCGTTTTTCTGAAGCCCCGCAATGGTTATATTTGACCATATCACCATATAATCCTAAGGGGAGTCGTCTAGTTTTTATATAATAACACAATGTTTTCATAAATTAATTTCTCCAATTTATTTTTATTTATGTGTCATATTTAAGCAATATTAGATATTTTTAGTATAGGCAGTAACCATCTCCAATTGGCTATTATCATCAGATATATTAATATTTATTACATATAAAGCCTACCTTTATCAGTTGCTCGTTCGTCAACTAATTAACTACATTCATACAATCTTTATAATAATCATCTCAGTGTCAATGGTTTATTCATTATATATCACGTGATTAGGTCTCTAGTGGGTGGATATTTCCTGTTGTTTTCTTCTTATTTATTTTATTATTTTGTGCCACTTTTTACAGCCACGAAATGTGCTCTCTCTCTCTCTCTCTCTCTCTCCTCTCTCTCTCTCTCTCGGGGCACCTCTATGGTCTAGCGGTAGCGTGTTAGACCACAGATCACTGCCACCCGTGTTCGAATTTCGGCGTGGGCATATCTGAAGGTTGTTTCATCCTTGACTTCGCTTCGTTACCTTTGGAGGTCGCTCGGCCCATTTAGCCTACCATGTGCACAAAAGTGGCCGTAAAACATCAATCATCATCATTATCATCATCTCTCTCTCTCTCTCTCTCTCTCTCGAGACAGCGCCTCTGACAAGAGTACATTATGACGAATATATCATAACGAGTCTCATAATCATCATGTCTTGGTACATAAGATATAGGGTTTGCTGTAAATAAGAAAATTGTAATTGCAGTAATGGCGGAGGTTTTTCGATTTTAATACATAATTACAATTAAGTAGCACTCAGATACATGTGTATGCCCCCTACATACAATCGCGTGTGCTCTCTCTCTCACATACACAAATCCCCTTAACACACACACACACTCTCTCTCTCTCTCTCTCTTATATATATATATATATATATATATATATATATATATACACACACACACACACACACACAGAGAGAGAGAGAGAGAGAGAGAGAGAGAGAGAGAGGGAGAGAGAGACCTAGATACAATTAATTATATACATACACCCATATAGATACATCCAGATATATAAAAATCCGGAAATACACGTAATGATATCGTAGCTTACATCCAGTATTAGCGCCATATTGACAATGACTTTCATCGACATTTATCGAAACAAAACTGAAATATCAGGTCATCATCTAGTCAGAAATTAGTACAGTCTATTGTATCTCGATGGTTGTCAGTTTTGTATGGAAGATCGTCTTCGAGGTAAGAGTTGATGGGAAAATTTGAAATTTGTCCATCTGTTGAGAAGTTAGTTATATTATTTCTTATTAACATCGATCTTATTAAGGAACTCATTTTTCGGGTAAATAATAACCATCGTTTATCATCTCTAATTAATGTTTAGATAATAACGTAAACATAAATTGGGTAATAACATAAACATAAATAGATATTGTACTGAATAGTATCCTGAAATTACTATTGATGGTGCTTTATTAAATACACATTACTACTACTACTACTACTACTATCTCTGCTGCTTCTACTACTACTACTACCACCACCTCTGCTTCTACTACTACTATTACTACTACTACTACTATTACTATTACTACTACTACTACCTCTGCTGCTTCTACTATTACTACAACAACTACTACTACTACTATTATTACTACTACTACTACTACCTCTATTGCTTCTACTACTACTCCTACTATTACTACTACTACTACTACTACTACTACTACTACTACTACCTCTGTTGTTTCTACTACTACTACTACTACTAATACTACTACTAGCACCTCTGCTACTACTACTACTACTACTACTACTACTACTACCTCTATTGCTTCTACTACAACTCCTACTATTACTACTTCTACTACTATTACTACTACTACTACTACTCCTACTACTACCTCTGTTGTTTCTACTACTACTACTACTATTACTACTTCTACTACTACTACTACTACTACTAGTAGTAGTAGTAGTACTACTACTACTACTACTAGCACCTCTGCTACTACTACTACTACTACTACTACAACTACTACTAAGACTATTACTACTACTACTACTACTAGCTCTGCTGTTTCTACTACTACTACTACTACTACCTCTACTACTACTACTACTACTACTACAACTACTAGTAGTACTGTTATTATTATTACTACTACTACTACTACTACCTCTGCTGCTGCTTCTACTACTACTACTACTACTACTAGTAGTAGTAGCAGTAGTAGCAGCAGTAGTAGTAGTAGTAGTAGTTATACTACAACTACTACTATTGTTGTTGCTAATACTAATTGGTTGTCTTAATCAGTTATCTAATATTTATCGTAATACTGTGTTAAGGAAATGTTACAAGATGTTTGTTTATAAGAAAGTTATAAAGGATTTAAGGAGAAGGTTGTTAAGAAGGTTATGACAACTTTATTAAGAAGGTAATGACAACGTTATTAAGGAGGTTATAAGAAGTGTTAGAACAAAAAAAATTATAATAACACGAACCATCTTTAATATCGTTCAATATGATAATCCCCCGCCAGAGGCGCTGTTTGTTTTGTATGTGTCATTCGATGGATTTGCGAATGAGTTGTTAATTGCCAGCATCTGGAGGATGAGACGAAGGGGGATTGTTGTTGAAGGGGATATTATGGTGCAGAGAATGTCCAGATAGCGTGTAGTAATTTAAAGATGGCGTTCGTAAGGCAAATAGTTCAAGTTCAGATTATATAGGAATGATGCGCACTCGCCACATATATTATATCTAGATGTTCTTCATCGTATGTGTGCAGGAATAAATGTTGAAGACGATTGGTGTTTTACGGCCACTTTTGAGCACATGATAGGCTAAATAGGCCGAGTGACCTCCAAAGGTAATGAAGCGAAGTCAAAGATGAACCAGTTAGACCACGGAGGGGGGTCACCGGTAAATCCAATGTTCATGTTACGATCAGACTTTGAACTGACGATGTTCAGATGATATTCGAATGTCGTCCATACGACGATGTTCGGACGATGTTCAAGTTTTCGTATTCCAGATCCGTCCAATAACAAAACAGACTTGACGAGAGCTGTCAGCCTTATGACGCATATTGCTGACACCTGTCTATCAATTTGTATCACTTCGGGGATGAGGATGAAAACCGAAGATGCGCCGATGGCCAACGACGTCTAAACCGATTATTTTCATCTCAATTGTCATTAACGGAAATACCTATCCGGAAAAGGGTCACATCTCCTCACACGTGCTGCGGGGGGAGTGGTATCCTCATGGTATTAACATACACACTAATTAGAATCAACTTAGATCAATTTTATCTTAATTAAAGCATTGCGTTTCATTTTTAACGTTATCAATCTTCCCATTTCGTGACGTAGTCGTGTTATCAACCCTATCATTCGTATCATGTTTGCTTATCGATCAAGACATCAGTAAGCCGGCGTCGGAATAACGTTTTACGACAAATATCAACTTTCACTATCTCCTCTCCGCGTCTCCAATCAACGCCGACCACCAGCGCCCTCTCGCGGTCACCTCATACCTCCCCCCCTCTCCCGGTCGACTAAGATGGGACTAAAACTTGCCGATATTGCTCCTCCGAGTTCCTCTTTTGTTCTTCTCGACGTCCGATCATCTACAGTTCTCAGGCCACGTGACAACAAGCTGGCTGTGGACGTCTCTTTGCCACGAGACACTGTCTACGATGTTAAGCATCTTACGGTGGCGAGTTTTCGCATAAATCCTCGCTTAGCCGAGTGTGCTCCAGCCGCCATAAAGATTTTCTCTTAGCGGAAGACGGCCATTTTCTCCATCACGTATTATCGACGATATAAAACTACAAATTACACCGTTCATCGCTCGTCGAATGACGTAAGAACAATTCGGTGATTAGCTGACGGTTAATTATTCACGATCTCGAACGACGTCCGCCATGATACGCGGAATAGGTCACGTGACCCGATCGTTCAGCCCATCGCGCTGTGTATCCGTCGATAGCTAGATAGAGAGATAGATGGATAGATAGATAGATAGAAGAGATGGTAGAGAGGCAAAGACGTTGTCAGACAAGATAAGCTTGAGAAAGATGATAAACCAGGATAATGAATAAGTGGATTTGAGTGAGTGAGTGAGTGAGTGAGTGAGTGAGTGAGTGAGTGAGTGAGTGAGTGAGTGAGTGAGTGAGTGAGTGAGTGAGTGAGTGAGTGAGTGAGTGAGTGAGTGAGTGAGTGAGTGAGTAGAGGAGTGAGTGAGTGAGTGAGTGAGTGAGTGAGTGAGTGAGTGAGTGAGTGAGTGAGTGAGTGAGTGAGTGAGTGAGTGAGTGAGTGAGTGAGTGAGTGAGTGAGTGAGTGAGTGAGTGAGTGAGTGAGTGAGTGAGTGAGTGAGTCAGTGAGTCAGTGAGTCAGTGAGTCAGTGAGTCAGTGAGTCAGTGAGTCAGTGAGTCAGTGAGTCAGTGAGTCAGTGAGTACCTATGAAGCTATAAAATTAACTTAGCCTCAAATGAAAGCAAATACTTTCTCAACACAATTTCAAAACTTAATGGTTCTTTAATATGCCATTATCATTATATGTGGAGATCATGAGCCATTTTAAGCCAAGTGTAAGTCCAGTATTGAGATATTTAATTACATCGAATGTGTTCTAACCTGACAGGGATCATTCATTCTGTAACAGTGAAATCTTTATCTAGTAAGATAGTCAATGATAAGTTTAATTATAAGAAAGTGGAATAATTGTTTGCCATCTTTATATTGCCATCACACAGATCCAGAACATTCCGGAGACGCGCGTCGTCGTGCCTCCGAGGAATAACAATGTCGTTTTCTTACAATGACATGCCCCAACATTTCAATAACTCCGAGTAATGCCTTTCCAATGAAGCATCCCAGCATCCCAGACAGTTCTGCATAATTCAATCACCGCCTCAGCAGTCAGCCTCGAAACATTCATATTTCACGCACGTGGATGACGAATAATCAGTTTTGAGGGCCACTTAGTTGACAAAAGTTATTGGTGGTAGAAACCTATTTAAAAATCCGGAGGAACTCGAAAGAGAAACGAATCATTTCTCGCTGTTCGCGTCATAAAGTGGCTCCGGTTGGTGGAACGAACGTGCGCCAGTCGTCGAACTGAAATATGTACGGGAATGAAATCTCCGACGTGTTGGCTTCCGTCGACTGGCGAGAAAATCATCAACTAAAAGCGTTTATTGCCATAATTGCATCCCTTTGAATGTCATCGAGCCATCGGTAATTACTTTGATTGTGGCCAAGTTCTGTTTGGTTTATTTTGCCGCCGACTACCTTTCGTTATGGCGGCGGTCTCTTTGTGTTTACTCGGTTAGCCTTCGTTAGTTGATGTTTGCAGGCAAGCGTGGTGATGTCCGTAAGCAAGCGTGGCCGTGTTTGTACATCAGTGCCGGTGTTTGTACACCGGGACAGTGCAAACAGCGCGCCTTCCTTTTATCTAATTCATATCGTCTGCTGGTCTCGATCACGATCGCTGTTTGCGTGTTAATGGCGCGCCATCTGATTGCTTCTTGTCGCCGCTCGTGGTACTTAACACTAGCCACGGGCGAAGAAAAAGCGAAAAGAACGAGAAGAGGAAAGAAGAAGAAGAAAAACGCCACCAGAGATGGTTTCGAAAACATCTGCAGCAATGCTTCACGGCCAACGCGGCAGTCTACCAATCGGCGCCGTCCCGCTGGTCATGTGACCGGAAAAACGGCATCGTCTGCCATGGTCGGTGTTGAGCAGACGATATGGTAGTTGGCGGTAAAATGATCTGACGGCGAGATGGTCACAGCGTGTTGTCAGTGTTAAGATCTACTTGAGACGTTTGATGACACCTGTTGAGGATTGTCTTATGTTGACCAGCCGAGTAAGCTATGACAACTGTTACGTTACAATTGATGAGTATTCTCTAATGACAATGCGATGATAGACACGATGGTCAACGCAGTTATGTCGTCACTGACGTTACATATAAGCCGTCCCATTTACAATTGTCGAAGACAAACTTCTAGCATCAACTAGAAAGAAACACCAACTTGACGAAAACTGAGAAACGATGAGACGATGAGCAAAGGACTGTCAAATATTTGGAATAATCAGCATATTAAGATGATTCATTTAGGTTGTATCGACATCTTGAAGGATGTGGGTTAATCTCACCTTAAAATTGGACTGTTCGGCAAACTATTAGTAATCAACTGCGACACGTCTCTACTGAGAAAAAAATCATAGGTAAGTTAAGTCTGTCAAAGATAATTGTCAGTCGAGTAACATTTAAAACATAATAACGCAGAGTAACAGAGGGTGAGATTAGAGAGATAACTCTATAGATACTAACTCGTTGATGTTTTGTTTTTTACTGAGTCACTGGGTAAGTTACAATGATAGGCATTCACTGACTGACTGACTGACTGACTGACTGACTGACTGACTGACTGACTGACTGACTGACTGACTGACTGACTGACTGACTGACTGACTGACGGGTAATTTGCATATAAGAGTGTAAACAATTATCTAGATCTAATTTACATATAAAGGTCCATAAGAGTGTAGACAATTATCTAGAGCTAATCTACATATAAAGGTCCATAAGAGTGTAAACAATTATCTAGAGCTAATTTACATATAAAGGTCCATAAGAGTGTAGACAATTATCTAGAGCTAATTTACATATAAAGGTCCATAAGAGTGTAGACAATTATCTAGAGCTAACAAAGTGAAATATCCTTAGATTGGCTAATTCTGACTGTAAAATACTAATAATAATTAGGAAACATTTAAATTCGTTAACAAACTGTTAGAATTCTTTAATATTTTGTACATATAATAAATAAGTTGTGGCGCATGACCTATAATACAATTTGTGTCAAGAGGTCAAATTTATCCAAAATCAAAATGAGTAGACTAATTTTGATTCATGTCATAAGTAGGTCATCAGTCCGTCTGAATTTTGAATCGGGCTGTTAATATCTTTAACAGAAAATTAGCAAAACTATCAAAATTAGCTGTTTTGGGAGGTAATATATTGTTATGGGAGTGTTGTGTGTGTTGTGGTGTGTGTGTGTGTGTGTGTGTGTTGTCGTGTGTGTGTTGTCATGTGTGTGTTGTAATGTGTGTGTTGTGGTGGGTGTGTTGTGTTGTATTATGGTGGGGGTGTTGTCTTGTGTTGTGTTGGGTGTGTTATGGTGGGTGGCTCGTCGTTATTCTCAAAGGAATGTATCTTATCTTGTGCGATAATAAGGGTTAGTTGTAAGAACCGTTATAAAGCCACCTGGAGAAGCCACTCAGATAGATCTTATAAATGATAAGTGACAAGATACCAGAGGCTAGTCTTATTAATTGGTATTAATCCAAGAAGTTGATTGGCTTACTGCCACCTGCTCTCTCTCTCTCTCTCTCTCTCTCCCTCTCTCTCTCTCTCTCTCTCTGATTCCAAAACAGTCTTATCCCAATATGACACTCTGATATCGTGTGTGCACGACGTCGATGTGTTTGTGAGCGCACCCGCGCGCGCGCATTCATCTGTCAGTCCAACCATCTCCGTTCGTTCCTTTCTCTATCTCTTGTCTCCCCCCCCATCTGTCAATCTGTCTGTTTGTCTATCTCTCTGTTTCGTTTTCTTTCATTATTTAAACGATGACTTTTCCCTGTTCAAGTAAAAAAACGTCTTTTTGTTATTGCGGATTAAATTTTCCCATCGAAGATTATACACCAACAATCTCCCCATCACCTGTTATACATATTAAATATGACAACGTTTATTTTGATCTATGAAGTTACATCACGTTAACCAAATGTTAGAGAGCAAAAAGCGTTCGTAAAACAATTGACTCTGGGCGATAATTTCGTTTATGGATCTTCGGTTGTTGTTTTTTTTTATATGAATCCTTGGCCGTACTAATAACGCCATAACATGGTACTTCCCATAGATTGAGTATTCGTAAATTTAGTTTTTAAGCATGTCCCTTTTATTTCGATATCGTTATAGCTGGTTTGTATTTTCAGGGCCTGAAGAGGATGCCGTTTAAACGTGCACTTAATGACCGATCGGTCGATGACGTCTAATTACAGGAATTAATCAATTAAATTGGATAACCGGGCATCGATGGAACATGAAAGGACGAACGTGTTTATAGAGAAGACAAACAACATTGTTAATTGTCGATGGATCGTTCTAAATACACTTAACAATAACATCAGCCTTTCGGTGCCATTGTGGTAAAAAGAAGAGCAAGTTATGATGGAAGAAGCGCTTTGTCCTTAATAACACCATCAAGGTTAAACACAAGGAAAAAACCTAAAAGGGAATATATTATAACGGGGCTCAGGGCAGAAAGATAGATTGGTAGAGAGTTGGTAGATATATAAGAAGATAGATAGATAGATAGATAGATAGATAGATAGATAGATAGATAGATAGATAGATAGATAGATAGATAAGATCGATAGATAGATAGATAGATAGATAGATAGATAGATAGATAGATAGATAGATAGATAGATAGATAGATAGATAGATAGACACACACACACGCATATATATATATATATATATATATATATATATATATATATATATATGGATAGTGATAGATAGATAGATAGATAGATAGATAGATAGATAGATGAGTGAGGAGTGAGTGAGTGAGTGAGTGAGTGAGTGAGTGAGTGAGTGAGTGAGTGAGTGAGTGAGTGAGTGGGTGAGTGAGTGAGTGAGTGAGTGAGTGAGTGAGTGAGTGAGTGAGTGAGTGAGTGAGTGAGTGAGTGAGTGATACAACTTGTTGGTGTTATGGCCAATAGGAGGCGTTTATAAGATAGCTAAAATGACCAGCCATTATGTTATATGGTGTTCATCCACGATAATGGCAGCGTGGACGTTCAATTGTTGTCATCGGATCAAGTCCAAACACGTTCGTTGATCCGGAATAGCTAACTACGAGACTACAGATCTCTAGAGTAAAGGAGGCAATTGGTTGGACTTAGGCCTCAGTTAAGGTTATAAAGTGTTCTGTTACCAGGAAGTCACCGGAACTGATGTCATATTTGACGATTGGAAGCTTAAATAGATTAAGCAATACCCGTTAATTTGCAATGGCTAGCACAGTATTGTCTACTGGATATCTACTGATGTGGGGGGCGATTCTGGTGTACGGTATCCCACAGATCCAGGTCCATGTCTCAGTAATAGAGGAAATTCTGGCTCCTAACTCATTAATCAAGGATATTATGGATGAGCCTGCGATTCGGAAGCAGCTGTTAACAGCTGACCGAAATTATGTCCATTTCCGGTATCTATCTGCAGAACCTGAAGGATTTTCGGTCGATCCATCTGGATTGCTCCGGACGACGGCGTGGATTGACCGGGACCAGATATGTCCTAATAAAATCGTATGTAACGTGGAGTTAGACTTGGCAATGCAACCTTCTCAGTATTTCACGCTAGTCAAGGTCATCATTTCAATCCAGGACATCAACGATCACGTTCCACACTTTTTCCGATCCGAAGTGAGCCATGTCTTTTCGGAGTCGACGCGTATTGGGACGTCGTTCGTGTTACCGGAAGTGACAGATCCCGACAGTCCTCAGTACTCGGTGAAGATGATCTTCCTCCAGCCTCCCACGGACCAGTTCCAGCTGATCACGAAGAGTAAGGCTAATGGCAAAAACGAGCTTCGCCTTCTTCTAAAGTCGTCCCTGGATCGCGAATCCGTTCCGGAATATCATCTACAAGTCGTAGCTCTGGACGGAGGCGATCCATCTCAATCAGGATCATTAAACATTACGATCGTTGTTGCCGACGCTAATGATAACCATCCCATATTCGATCAGAACACGTACGAAGTGACACTTCCGGAGAACGTCCCTTCCGGATACTCTTTGCTTCCGGTTAGTGCTAACGATCTGGATACGGGTTTAAACGGTCGTATAGTGTATGCGTGGTCACGTGACACGGCCGCAGGACACGGACGTATCTTCCATATAGACAGCGATACTGGAGTGATAACCGTCAAAGGATCGGTTGACTACGAGAAAGCTTCAATCATGTTTCTGACTGTAGAAGCCAGAGATTGTGGAGCCGATCCTATACCAGCCTCTGCTCTGGTCGTCGTTCACGTTCTGGACGTCAATGATCACGCTCCGGATATCCTGGTCCATACACTCGGTGGTCCTGGAGTACAGGAGGCTACTGTACTCGAGTCAGCCGCGACAGGGACGTTTGTAGCCAGAGTGGTTGTACACGATGAAGACAGCAGCGACAACGGAAGGTATAACTGTAGTCTGGACGAGGAACACTTTGTTCTGGATGTTCTTGGCTCGGATTTCCTGATCACGACACGTGGGGCTCTGGACAGGGAGGAGCGAGCCGAGTACACGTTGGCGGTGCGGTGTTGGGATTTCGGGATACCAATTCTGGAATCGGTCGCCATTATACACGTGCTCGTAGGAGACGTCAACGACAACAGTCCTAGGTTCACTCAAACCTCTTACGTGGCCCAGATTGCCGAGAACAATCCGGCCAAAACGAGGCTGATCCAGATAAGTGCCACCGATCGTGATAAAGGCGAGAACGCCGAGATTCGGTATGAAATCCACGGCCAGGAATCTAAACTATTTACCATCGATCCGGATAATGGGGTCATCCAGACGGCGGTAAGTCTCGATAGAGAAGTACAATCTATATACCAGATTCGGATCCTGGCAAAGGATAACGGTCAAACACCCCAATCCGTCAGTACGTTATTGACGATCCATGTTATAGACACTAACGACGAAGGACCACGTTTCACTAACCGTCATTACGTGTTCCGTATCTACGAGAATCAGGATCCGGGAACGGTTGTTGGCTTTGTTGAGGCATCGGATCCAGATTCTGCCGATTTCGCCCAACACACGTATCGTCTGGAGGCGGATCCCTACAGTCCGTTCGTCATTGACAGCAACAGCGGACGGATCACTACGACGGCTATTCTGGACCGTGAGGAGCGGATCCGTTACGGGATGAGGATCGTCGCCATGGATACATCGGATCCGTATTACAGTAGCTCGGTCTCGGTTACTGTCTCGGTGTTAGACAAGAACGACAATCCGCCAAAGTTTACCTTCCCAACAATAAACAATAATACAATATACATAGGTAATAATATACCTGTCGGCTATATCATAACAAAGGTACACGCTGATGATCCCGACGATGGTGACGATGACGAACGCGGTACAGTCAATTACGACTTGATACATTCCGATCCAGATCAGTCGTATTTCGTTCTGGATCGTCACACGGGGGTCGTTACCGTGGCGTCGAGTCTGCAGCATCTGGACAACGCCACCTTCCGGTTGACGTTGAAGGCGGGCGATAATGGAGCGGTTACTATGTCGACGTCGGCCACGCTATCCATCGTCGTCGACGAGAGCTTCTCGCTCCCGATGATGAACGATCCGGAGATCCTGATGTCTAATTTTATCATCGTCATCATCGTCGCTTGCGTTTCGGCGATCATCGCCGTCGTACTCATCGTCGCCATATTTATCATCTGTCAAAAACGTTTCCATGACAACCGAGACGATCGGTATAAATGTCCGGTAGAATCCCTGAAGGCTTTGACGACGGACAGAGAACCGAGTGAGAACCTTGACGACAAAGATATAAAGAAGATCAAGAGAGAGCCAGATAAGAAGCGCCGACCAGTGGCTAGATTATCGTTATCTGATAGATTAGAACAAGATGGAAGAGGGTTAGAGAGGGCGATAACAAAACATCAACAATGGACGAATGGAGCCAATTATGATAAGGTAGGATTTGTTGTTTTTATCTACAGGATTAATATAGTTAGACAGTGTGAATGTGTGTGATAGTTAGTTAGTTACTGTGTGTGTGTGTGTGTGTATGTGTGTTAGTTAGTGAGTATGTGTTTGCTCGCACGTATGTGTGTGTGTATGTGTATTTAAGTATGTTTGTGTTTGTGTGTGTGTGCGTGTGCGTGTGTGTGTGTGTGTGTGTGTGCGTGTGTACGTGCGTACGTGCGTGTGCGTGTGCCACATATTTATTTGCATCTTCTAAATGTAGCCTGCTCTAATATGTGGTTGTTTTGATGTTATAATCTAAAGATAATTCTTCTCATTTTAATTCGTCAAACTTTTATTTAAAGTCACATCAATGAACATTTTACTCCATTTTTATTGTTTAACAAACAAAAAATGTTGCTCTTTTACGGCTACTTTTGTGCACGGGGTAGACTAAATGGGCCGAACCACCTCCAAAGGTAATGAGACGAAGTGAAAGATGAAACACCCTTCTGACAGAGCCTGGACGGGGTTTGGACCCATGTGCTATAGACCTCTGGCCCACCGCGCTACCATTTAGCCCACGGAGGCGCCCAACCAACAAAACAACATAAAACACGTCATCTTTTCTATGAGGTCGATCAAATTCGCTGAAGTTAAACATAAACGTTAAGACCAGCTTTTACTTTAAATTATAGCTTAAGGTACTTAAAGAGTAATAAATGTTTTGGAATAAGTTCAACCCTCAAGGCGTGTCACCTTATATTTTTGGGCTTGGTACACTCAACTAATAGACGCCATTATACAATGAATAATTGTCACCGAATTGGAGAAAATGGCGCAGTTTTCCATAAGCAATTTAAATAAATTTGAACGACGAGGTGTATATATTTGCGCGGTTTTAAGATGGAGCGCTTAAGGCCATAGCTGATGAGATAAATTAGATTTCCCGCTGCCAGATAATTATACGCCTAGACTGCCATTAAAGATGTTCTCTGTGTGTCATCTGTGTTATCGGAAGCAATTAGGCAGTAATAAAACTCCTATCTATCAGGGAGACCTTCCCTACGTGTGACCAGTGATATGCTGCGCTACATATAATGCGAAGTCCCCGTCTTAAAATTTGGGATAACACAGTTTCAATGGTTCTTACCTTTCTATGTCCACCATCTTGAAGTATGTAAGATGATCTTAGACAACAACTACCTCGATTCTGTTAAGTTTTTAGAGAGAGATATATGATTAAGACTAAATATAATAACAACATGTCTTTACCCCTTGAAAATCTCATTAAGACTAGATATCCAAGTCCTGCTCATTTAACTCGGAAATACCTCAACTATTTGAGGTTTGAGGAACTCTAATTAGAGCTTAGTTACGATTGGAAAAAGGAAGTCCTCATACTCACACAAAAAACGAAGAACAGATCCGTTGATGATCCGATGGCGTGTGTCAGATAGGTCACTACAAGTGTAGTAATCTTGTCAGTACATCTCCGGAAGTATATCCCATCAGAGCGTGGTTTATGTCATAATCTTGTTATCTATGTTCTGATGGAGGGATGATGTATATTTGTCGTTTACTGCCGTGACTCCTATCATAGACACGTCACTGCTACATTTGTTGTCAGCCTAGAACATATGGTACATCTGTCATCAGCTGAGAACGTATGGTACATATGTCGTCAGCTGAGAGCATATGGTATATCTGTCATCAGTTGAGAACATATGGTACATCTGTCGTCAGCTAAGAACGTGCAGGACATCTATTCTCAGTTCAGAACATATGACATATTTGTCGTCAGCTGAGAACACACGATACATCTGTTATCAGCTGAGAACGTATGGTACATCTGTCGTCAGCTGATAATGTATGGTACATCTGTCGTCAGCTGTAAATATATAGATAAGTGGATTATATGATATTAATTAAATAACTACCTTACTACCTTCATCACTATCATCTCTTCAAGAGTGTAACATGATCCAGTCAAGAGATTTTCTTGACTGGATCATGTTACACTAGGTCATCCGGTACAAGTTAAGTTAATATCATGCCATGGGCTAAATCAAAAGAATGATGTTCACGGTGTGATCATTGATGTTTTAAATTAGTGTTAAAATCATTATTCTGGATCATTCTTCAGAGTTTTCATTCTCCACTTCTGTGCCATTCACTCGGTACTAGTACTATTCAGGATTATTCTTAATCCGTATGCGAATTATTTTCGGTTGATGATCACCATCTTCTCATACTACTGTGATAACTTGCCCACCAATTAGATTAAAGGTCACCTCCAATTGGTGTCATCATTCTATAATGTTTCTTCCTTTGTCTTACTGGGCACTCCGATGGCGCAGTCATTAGAGTGCTGCGCTGCAAATCTCTAGACTGTGGGTTCGAATTCGACTCACACCTGTATCTTAGAGATGTTTCCCTAGGGGGTCACCACTCGAGTATATATGCCAGGGGTGATCGGCATCAAGGCTAAACTACTCAAATCAATCAACCCTAATTACCAATATGCTATATTGATGCGCGTTCAGTTATAACATTCGGCTTGTGGCCACATTCAACAACTATCAACTTGGATTATTTGAACGATTTCCTTTTTTTATAAATAGCTTTATGATGAGGGGTGTATATTATAGTATGTTAGGGATGGATATGCATTAATACATTTATTAACATCTTGGGATGTTCGGTAATTGTTTTGTATCAACCAAAAGTATATGTATTTACCGAATAATTCATCTTTATTATGATATAGCAAGTTTTTTTAAAGGAGGGGAGGAATCGATTAATGAAGAGAAAAATGTGATTGGTGTAATTGTAAAAACTACAAGAATTTGACATAGATAACACTATCACTGGATCCTTCAAATTTGTTAGAACAGGGGCCTTTAATAATAACAACAACAAAAAATACCGGAAAAACTTTAGAGTCAAATTAACAAAGTTTGTGAGTGATTCTTCAACAATGTTTTGCCTTTGTTTACCCACAAACTATACTCAATGGTTATGGTTTAGTCAGCAGAAAGCGGCCCACAATCGTAGTTTGTCTAACAACCGCTAGATGTCGCACTAGTTATGAATCTCATCTTTTGGGCTATGTTTCTAAGCTTGGGGATAATGTATGACTAATTTGTCTGCATTTTACTATTATCTATCGCAGAGAAAGGATTACATGTGTCGTTTTATTTGAAAAATATTCCTCTGAATTCAGACACTTGCTGATGTGATCAATATTTTTCAGTTCCGTTGTCGGTTAACTTTTCACACAGTTCTACATAACACACTGATTTGTGGGAAAGATTGATACTCATTTTTCATCTTTATTTTGCTACTTTGCTTTGTAATGTTTTTAGAAACAGCATCAATTTGTTATTTGTTAGTCATATTGTAATTGATGAATTTCTATATTTTTTTCTGTTATACGTTATCTATGAATTATCACATTCTGATACGATTAATTTTAATCCGTTTGTAAAAACACCAAATATCATAAACACATTGGTATTTGGTAATGTTGGGATTGATCAATTATGGTTCACCTTTCTCGCTCTTCATATGGAGTTTCCTTTTACTTTTGATATTTGAAAGTCCGATCAGTGGTAATTATAGAAAACTCGATTAATCCAAACTACCAACACACACATACACACACACAGAGAGAGAGAGAGAGAGAGAGAGAGATAGAGACACACACACACACGCACGCATGCACGCACGCGCACAAACAGAAACGGCGATTTTGGCCACCACCTTCTAGCACCGGAGTTCAAAGCCTGGCGAGCAATGTCTGAGAAAGGTGTTTCATCTTTCAGTGTTGTTCGGCTCATTGAGACTACCGGGTGAACAAAAGTGGTGATAGAACATTACTATCACCACCACAACAACAACAGACCCATACACGCACGGAACATCCACACACACACGAGCGCACACACACACACGCACACACATACTAAACGGTTGCTAATTCTTAGATAATTGCCATAATCTTACAAGTTTATTATAAAAAAGACAGTCAATCTTGATTTATCATCATTATAAAGACAATATACGTGTCTTCCAGTGTATCAAGAATACTATCTGGATATACTAAACAGCATAAAGTGAAAACATTCAGTAGATAGAAAAACCTACATAATAACATCAAATATGATCAAACAATTAATTGACAAGCTTCTCGTTATGATATAATCAGCTGACGATGACGTGATACGAACTGCGTCCACCTGCTACCGTACATCCGGTTAATGACGTCACTTTGACGTAATACCCGATTTCTTGACGTATTTATGATCTCAATAAAGCTAATGGCCACTAAACACACACTGAAAGGCATTTACTGTCATGAACGATGTCA
The DNA here is from genome assembly GCA_025642065.1 of Paralvinella palmiformis. Classification (NCBI taxonomy): domain Eukaryota; kingdom Metazoa; phylum Annelida; class Polychaeta; order Terebellida; family Alvinellidae; genus Paralvinella; species Paralvinella palmiformis. The sequence continues at coordinate 678,159 of JAODUP010000012.1, read as the reverse complement.
TTACAATATATTCTCCTTTAAATGTCACATTGTTCCCCGAGTTGGCAAATAATCATATAAATCTAATTTCTTGACCTTTCGTCTCCCGTCACTTACGTTGTTATCTGTATATTTCATATGGTTACTACCTGTAGCTAAACAGACCGATTTCTGGATCAACCTATCTCTAAGATATTATGGTGCGCCGACTTCCATCTCCACAATCACAGTCTCGCAATCCAGAGATAATGTCTGACCTTCCTAGACAAGGACAAATAGTAGCCGTGGTAGATATATAGAATATACTACACGAATATGGCGATCTAACAGCTGATATTTGTAACAACGTAATCGATATAATACAATAATTTATCAACATGTATTCGTATCCCGCACATGTCCGATAATCTGAGAGGGGGGGGGGGAGAGAGAGAGAGAGAGAGAGAGAGAGAGAGAGAGGCGTGGCTAATGGAAGTCTGTAACATGACTCTATACTGTTCGTAGTCCGACTGAAAGTTGAACAAGGGGAAGAGAGAAAGCTTTGTCAGCGATGGACCACGATGACAGGAAGACGCTCGTTTGTTTGGACACAAATGACAATGTCTGTTATATAGATAATGATATATGTGATGCGGTCAGACCATACAATACCTGGCTACAGGTAAACGTCTACTAGTGGCCGTGTCTAAAGGGAAATTTATAAAGTGGTTCATACAGCAAGTACAGTTTTATATATATATATATATATATATATATATATATATATATATATTACGTCAGTAAACAAATCTATCATTCAAATGGTAAACTAATTTTCCTTTTCACTTGTCGGAGCCTATTTCCTGATGATTTCACGACGGGGTTATATCATCAATTATGACGTAATCAACTAGCGTAATGTGTTTCCAGATGGGAATCTTACACGAGGGATGTCCATTAGCCGGAGATTAACAGATACTAGTACATTGAACAAATTGTTATGGTAGTACACAGTTTGATCCCGGTAAACTATCGTTGTAATACCTCACTCACTCACTCACTCACTCACTCACTCACTCACTCACTCACTCACTCACTCACTCACTCACTCACTCACTCACTCACTCACTCACTCACTCACTCACTCACTCACTCACTCACTCACTCACTCACTCACTCACTCACTCACTCACTCACTCACTCACTCACTCACTCACTCACTCACTCACTCACTCACTCACTCACTCACTCACTCACTCACTCACTCACTCACTCACTCACTCACTCTCTCTCTCTACACACACACACACACACACACATTATATTATCGATTGTGAGACAATTAACCATATCTATAAAGTGATATTAGGAAAGTTAATTAAAATTGAGACATCCATTAAAACGGATTATTTAAAAAAATAACCAACACAAGTTAGATTTCTTGTCGTTGCTGTTATTGTATATTAATCTCAAAGTCGTCATTTTTAATAGTGATTATTTTCCAGGTATAACTAACACACATGCACGCATACGCACACATCCACATCTAAATCATGAACATCATACATTTAGCGATATTGATAAACCATTAGAGGTCATATCGGGAAGTGACACTGTTCTTAAATCAAACTCGTGACGAATCATCCAGGTAAGGTAATCAATAATGTTTTATTATCCGAGCTAGTGCACGTGGACGTGGACGCACCTATTCCCAAGCAGACAGTGATCATGAATGACATAAAATGTCACATTTAAGTGTTCGACAGATGTCTGGTTGTTGACATAACTGGCCATGTTACGTCATCTACTAACACAAACGACGATTGTCCTCGTGTTTATCTTCGACTTATCACGTGACCAGAATCGGCCGCAGCCATCCTGGATCATCGCCGTGATGACATCACGTAAGTCGTCCGCGATAATTAGCTCGCCACATCTGTAGGTTTTATCATCCCATCACCTTTATCATTAGTTGGGATCCACGCACGTGATGGTCACCGACAGGTAATCCTGGTTGTTATCTAACAGTGTCGTCCCCCCACATATTCCCACCCTCCCACATCCACCCCCACCCACCGCCAGCCCCACCCGCAATCCATATTAACTAAACCTCGTTATCAGTCGTAATGGCGGCATTAAAATTCATGGTCTCTCTCCGAAGCCTCTCACTTCTCGATTATTCCAATTTCTCGGCTAGTCTTAGCCGATGACGGGAAGGAATACTCTCTGGGACACGACGTTAATTTTACTCTCTAAGTTTTTTCGTCTTTATCATCGTAGTCCTGTCCGACGACCTATCCCGGGCTAAGCTCGGCTTTCTAACACGTTCATCGGTCAGTTTTCCGCTCGGCTGCTCCGGAAAATGTATCGGCGAGTGTCTAATAAATCTGAAAACGGAGAGAAACACGACACGGAGACACGTGATAATCTCGTCCGTCCGTCAGTCTGTCTGTCTGTAGGATAGCAGAGTAGAGAGGAGTATTTAGATATGGGAGCTACACTGAATATTAAATTAACTGAAAACTATAAGATAGATTAGATATATAGTCGGAAGTGGTGTTAATGCAGGGGGGAGGGGTTCAGAAAGAGAGCGATAAATGGGGAACGAAACATGGATGAGATATAAAGAAACAAACATGAAACACACAGTAACAACAAAAATATACAAGCATAAAACACATAACAATGACAAAAATAAATAAGCATGAAACATACAACAACAATAATAAATAAGCATGGAATGCACAATAACAACAAAAACAAACAAGCATGAAAGACGAAACAACAACAAAAACAAACAAGCATAAAACGCAAAAATATAAACAAGCATGACAGTTGTATTTTATTACGTGTCAAATAAGTCGTAAAAAACATTTAATTCATATATTTGTCTTGTAATCGCTTTTCTATTTTGTTTCTATTTTTATTTGTTGATGAAAATAGACCACATCACATTTTACAACAGATTTGTATTCTTCAGACTTGTTTCTAAACATAATTTATTTGGATAACTTATTCAACTACTAATGTGGTGTACTTTTTGTGAAAGTCACTAAGTATAAAACGCTAAGGGACAAAGTCCAGAGAACACTGTTAGCATTCGATCCAGGATACCTGGTGCTATCCCAACATGGCGAAAATTGTATTGAGATAAGTAACATAGAAGCCACTCTGGGAAGCCAATAAAGAAGCCAATAAAGAAGCCATATGTTTGGCGTCAATGTGAAGTTAACTGGAATGGCTGTATGATAAAAGAGGATCAAATGGGAAGCGGCTTCTTAAAAGGATGACTTAATTTTGTAATCAATGAAATATTATAAAAATGACACTCATACTCCACTCTCTGGAATATTATCAGATAAAATAGGATATTTTACGCTGATATAAAATATAATTAATATTGAAGACAACATAATCTGTATGATATAAGCATCCCTTCAATTGTAATTACTATTTAGGATAATAATTATCGAATTATTAAAGTTGAACGTCCTATAGATGAGTGGGGGGTTGGCGGTGTTTAATTCATTTTTCCAGAACTACTTTTTCTTATTGAAAATATAATTTTTTTCCTGTTTAACCTTATTCAGAAAACAAGTATGTAGGAGTAGATCCAGGAGAAGATCTATTGGGCTTCATCCTGAAATCGGTTCATTTAACATTAAAGAAATGGTCATTTACCAAGATTCGTCCATGTTGTGTACTGGTATAGATTATTGTATATTGAATTGCTTAGCCTCAGAGTTGGCTATATCTGGGACATATGTCTGAGGAGTGACTTCTTAGGAAAATATATCCCACAATTATTGAGAAGGAGGTAGCATTGAAATAATTTAATATATAATATGAAGGTTTGCTGGGAAATGCTCTAACCAGTAAGATACCAGATCGTGTGTGTGTTTGTGTTTGTTTGTGTGTGTGTGTGTTTGTGTGTGTTTGCGTGTGTGTGTGTGTGTATAGATTGCTCGGGTTATCACTCACTCACTCATTTACTCACTCACTCATTGATTATGGTAGTATTATTCATTACAAATTATAAATATTTTCGTTCTGTGTTTCTTTTAATAGATTTTTTGTGGTATTCAAACATAGTGTAAGTATATCAGATAACACACACACACATACACACACACACACACACACACACACACACACACACACACACACAGAGACAGATAGAGAGAGGGGGGGGGAGAGAGAGAGAGAGAGATAGAGAGACTAAATAACAACAAAATAGTTATTATAGATAATTAGTGACTGTAGATAGATCATATCATCAGACACCTGGACAACTTTCACCAATAAACATACCGTAGTCATGTATAATTATCTGTCATATTGTAACCTTCAGACAACAGACCTTTGTCTTGGTCATCTCTTGTACTGGAGGACATACTGATTATACACTCCATGGTATGTGTATATATATATATAGGGTGTTTATTGTGTTGGAATACGTCCTTCTGTCACGACATATGTATATGTATATGTGTACTAGTGTGTATTTGTGGTGTGGTTAAATGTGCGTATTGTTATTAAATTTTGTTCTTCATGAAGTTTTCTTTGGAAAGTATTTTCCTTATCTCCCAATATTCATTTACAAGTAAATAAGTGTGTGTGTGTGTGCGCGCGCGCGCGCGTGTGTGTGTGTGTGCGTATGTGTGTTAGCTGTGTGTAAGAAGGCACAGGCACAGAGAATCTCGAACTGTCAATTCAAACTCTGAACGTTTCTTCAGGGGACTTTTCTTGATGATATTTGTGTAATGTCTCACCTTAGTAAGCAGCCAGTGAAGACGTCAACTTAATAATTATCTTCTAATTTTATAAATATAATAATTCATCACTAGGTCAAAATAGCTTAATCCATCGTTCAGCGTTATTCAAGTCTAATTACGATATATAGCGAATCATTAAATATTTTAATACCTTTGTTCTACAAAAATCCCGCTTCTTCTATCCGCTCACTAATATTATCCTGATTTATTGAACAATAGGACGAGATGTTTATAGCGCGAAGACGAGTTCACTTTGTAAATAAAAGACAAAACGCTCGGCCATGAGCGATAATAGGATATTATAAGAGCGAGCGTCACGTGGCGGTGTCCCTGACGCCACAAAGTGGATTATCTCTTCGAGGATTCTTGTAATATTCACGAGATCCATAATTGACGACGGAAATGGGAAATGGTGAACTTTGCTGAAGACAAACCATCAACACATCGCTTGGGCTTTATACCCCCGGTCCCCTCCTCTCTTATATAACCCGCATGATATAACGATCTCACCTAACATTAGTACTCCATTTTTGGTAACCATATAATGTTCTGTCGTGGTTTCTGTTTATGTTTCGTAAACTAACTGTTCATTTTGGAGAATTTCGAGATTGAACACAAATTAGCAACCATTTTGACATCATATCTCTAAGGCAAACTATCTGGTTTATTGGGTACCAGACGGATTAAAAAACCAAACTCTGACACAAGTCGACCGTAAATAATGTTTACGAAAAGTCGGCAAAGCCGCTTAATTATTGTCGTAAATCTTAATAATTGCGTTTGTGTGTGTGTGTGTGTGTGTGTGCATGCGTTGGTTAGCAGTAGTGTGTACTGTTACCAGAAAATTGGACAATGTTAACAATCTGTAAATGTTCTTAGAGGGAAAAAAACACTTGAGCAGTGACTCTTTTGGGGATCGGCCATATTTTAAACCAAACGTGTTTACAGCAAATCACTTAAACCGGAACACAGAAGAAACATTCTTGAAAGAAGCCACATAATTTTTGTTATGTCGCGTCATCCAGGAAACGAAAAAGACATCGTATAATTAACAGTCATTACGTGTTCATATAAACATAGTCACACATCTAATATGTGTCATCTGCGAAAAATAACATCATTTTCCGATAACTTGACGAGAAAAATCGATTTTGACACGCTGCTCTGAGGAATATTAATTATATTAGCAGTACCACATATATACATATGTTGTATCAAATACCCCCCTCCCCCCATCTTGATCAAATTAGCACACAACTTTTCTGGCACAGGCGCAGTGGGCAGCAATATCATGATATAGGTCGATGTCAGACACACATCTTAGAAAGCACATTCAATAACATGGCCTAGCCCACTAACAGTTTATCTTATCTCAATTTCTGACAGTTCTGAGAAATATTAGACAATATACTAATGGCATATATTTATTTACGTGGGCAATATGTTTATTTAGCAAATTTTACTATTATTGTGACATTGGTATCATACGTGACACTTGTTTTACACCAGTTTAAGAATACTCCAATTTAGAAATTGATTTGACAAATTATTTATTCTTCTGCGATATCTATCTAAAACCGAACAATGAGAATGTAAAACTTTATTTGGGTTCATGTATTCGGTTTTAAAAGTTTGAGGAATGTACAAGATTTCATTTTAATGTATAGCCTTCCTTCCTTCCCACCGACTAATCTCTATCAGCCAATCCCACAGAATCGCGTTGCATCGGCTCACTTTTTGGAGCAGACGATCTGAACTTAACATGGGATTGTGAGGAATACTCAGTAGACCGGCTCCATTTATCTATATGTACATATTACCAGACGGGCTAGCGCATATTAATTTATTCTCGGCATTTAATAGACATTTAAAGCAAACATGAAATAATAAAACAATTATGGAGACGCAGCTGAAAATGTTATAATTAGTTGTTAAACATAGAAAACAACATAACAGAAACGAGACTATTGGTTTAGACTCGATAGGTTGTGAAGTACATGGATTACTACTCACATGTTGAGTATAACTAGTCAAATATGGCTCCTCTCTTTTATTAATCATGTCATCAATATTTATTTTAACTTATTATTATTATTATTATTAATATTAGTGTTGTTATTATTATTATTATTGTTGATGGTGGTGGTGGTGTCGTAGTTATTGATTTGGCGACTATATTTACTATAGCTTTCTACCCTACGCACGTATTACTTCTGACTCTCGCTAGATGGTGAGCATGAGTTGGCAAAGGTCTACTGGCGGGTGTTATTGTTCAGCGCCCCTTTCACGACCCACAAGCATAGTTTACATGGCTGCCGCTAGATGTCGTACTGACCATAACAAAATAACAACAGCAACTTGTCGATAACCTATTTTATAAATAAATTCTTCTTCTTCAGAAAAATCAGTCAGGATCGACAAAACTTGATCCGGATGGTGAGAGCATTAGATCTGGATTGGGATCTAACGCTGATAGTGGAAAGGGATCTAGCGAACAGGGCGATTTGGGATTAAGGGTGTATGACGCCGAAGGTCACACACAAGGTAAAAACAACAAGGTCACACAGAGGTTATTATTTAACTGGTAATTTGAATTCACGATATTTGTACTATTTATCCCAGGTGTGACTAGCGTTGATGCTCACTCACTCACTCACTCACTCACTCACTCACTCACTCACTCACTCACTCACTCACTCACTCACTCACTCACTCACTCACTCACTCACTCACTCACTCACTCACTCACTCACTCAATCACATCAATCAATCAATCAATCAATCAATCAATCAATCAATCAATCAATCATTACGTTATCGTGATCCCATGCATGGATCACTGATTGTTGCCTTTTCTGACCCAAAATTTCTTTCTAAACTTCCCGTGGGATATACGACATGGAAAGTGTTAGTACACGAAGCTCGTTAATCCCAAATTATCCTCCATTGAGGACAGAGCTCTGAGGAGGAGATGTACAACAGCTACCAGCTGCTAAGTGGAATCGAACTAGCTACAATTATCACTGGAACGTCCAGCTAGTCCATTGATCGGGTTATTTCCATTTCACAAACTTTTACTGTTTTGTGTCAAACAGACAAACAAACAGACAAACAGTTACAGTTTGAGATAAACATTGAGTTCTACTAACAACGGACACGTTTTTGTTTATTATCTTACAGCCATCCACAAAGATGTCATCATTCCATTGTCCGTCGCAGACAGAGCGATATTCAAGAATAACATCCAGATAAACATGAAAACATTCCGAGGACGATCTAACAAGACATCAATAACAACAACATCAATATCAACAACAACCACAACAACAACGACAACTAGTGTCACGAATCTCACCGACATACCTCATTCCGGGGAATCCAATTATCCTCAGGCTGCTCCAGAACAATATAGGTCACCAATGAACGTCGTCTGGATGACAAATCCTTCGCGATCTAGAGCCATGCCAGTTTCCGGATCAAATCCTTACAACGTCCAGTCAACATCTCGGAGTGAAAAACGGCAAGACGGCAAAGAATTTAGACCTATTATGTTTGCTCGTTGTCATGGCGACAACTTGGGGTCACGTGCAACATGCAAGCCTGAAGCTTACACCAGTGCACACGGTTACCATGGAGATAGCGCGAGATGCACTAGCAGCTGTAATCTTAATAGCGCGGGTGAGAAGACACCGAAAAAACTATTATTTTGTAATATTAATCAAGGTAATACGGTAATTGACGAGGGTGAAGAGTATACGTCAATGGCAGGTGATCATAATGCCGAAGACCAGTTTGGTGTCATAACACATATTGTTGATGGTGTTAAAGTCACCGATATCATTGTATAATTAATGATAATGTAACATTATCACTCAAAAGGTGGTGTTTTTGTTCGATAAAACATTATGTCATCTACTAGTCAGTCAGGTGTTTTATGAGTAACATTGACATGTATGTGCACGATTTCGGTGTGTTTGTGTGTGTGTGTGTGTGTGTGTGTGTGTTTGTATGTATTTTGTGTGTATTTTGTGTGTATTTTGTATGATAGAACATAGCGGTGTCAGTATGAAACAAAATTAGAGCGCAGTAATATGTTATACCACATAATTGTACCGCATGTGAATTAATAGACGGTATGTCACAGAATAGATGCTGTGTCACAAGGTAAATATTATTATGCTAGAGAGTAGATTTTGTGTCACAGGGTAGATGTTGTAGCTCAAGGTAGATTTTATGCTGAAGAATAAACGTTGTGTCACTGGAATGTTGTGTCACAAAATAGACGTAGCGTCAGGGAGTTGACTGTGTTGTCATCTAATACCTACATTGTGACAACTGACAATCTTATGTCACATAATGACATGGTTATGTCACAGCGTGTAATGTTATGTAACATGTCTAATCTAAGAGATACCGTTTTATGTTTAGTATTCTCCAATGTCACAGAAGTGTACATCGTGTCACGGGGTCGAACGTTGTGTCCTAGATCTATCAGTTATGTCACACGGTTATTGGTTCTATTATCCACTTATCTGTTATGTCACAGAGTCATGTGTTATGTTCGTTTATATATTATCACTGTCTGTCGGTGCTGGATGCATTAAGCCAACCTGTTAAAATAAAAAGCAACATTGATTAGATTATGGCAAAAGTCTATAACTTATATTTTTGATCTAAGTCTTTATACTGTCTGTCTATTTGTCTATCTGTCTATGTATCTGTCTGTCTGTCTATTTGTCTAGCTGTCTATTTGTCTGTCTGTCTCTTTGTATGTATGTATGTTTGTCTGTCTGTCTATGTGTCTGTCTGTCTGTCTGTCTATTTGTCTATCTGTTTATCTGTATGTCTGTCTCTTTGTATATATGTCTATTTGTCTGTCTGTCTATGTGTATGTCTGTCTGTCTATTTGTCTGTCTATTTGTCTATTTGTCTGTCTGCCTAATTGTCTGTCTATTTGTCTGTCTGCCTAATTGCCTGTCTGTCTCTCTGTCTGCCTGTCTCTTTATCTGTCTGTCTATTTGTCTGTCTGTCTATTTGTATGTCTGTCTATTTGTCTATCTGTCTATTTGTCTGTCTGTCTGTCTATCTGTCTCAGCGTAGTTGGGAGCATTCAGGCAGGGTTCGAATCCTAGTGTTACCTGATAATTTGGGATCTATTAATTGATAGTGCCAATTCTATAGAGGGATGAACTCTCGGCTATATATTACAGATGTGACAAACACTGACTGACTGACTGACTGACTGACTGACTGACTGACTGACTGACTGACTGACTGACTGACTGACTGACTGACTGACTGGCTCGCTCGCTCGCTCGCTCGCTCGCTCAATCAATCAATCAATCAATCAATCAATCAATCAACCAATCAATCAATCACTCAAATGGCACTACTCTACTTCTTTTTGAGAGGGCGAGTTTGATCAGTATGGAGGTCAAACTCAAAACGTACTCACTCATTAACTCGCTCATTCGCAAACTCACTCACTTACTAACTAACTAACTAACTAACTCACTCACTCACTCACTCACTCACTCACTCACTCACTCACTCACTCACTCACTCACTCACTCACTCACTCACTCACTCACTCACTCACTCACTCACTCACTCACTCACTCACTCACTCACTCACATATCTCGTAACGGGATGTTATAAACTAATCCTATCCTAAAGGTATATCAACAGTAAATCAGAAAGAGTGAAAAGGAGACTCCAGATAGAACATACATTTATATTATAATGGTTACGTCACGTCACTGCCTAATTAGGCTGATTGACTTACCTAATTGGATAACGTTACTTACCTAATTACGTGATGTGTCTCTGATGTGTAATCTAAGATCTAATAATTAATATATCTTTTATAGCAAAAAGGATAATTATCTATTGGTTCAATATTTATCTACACGCGTCAATATATCAACTTGTCCGTCTATTCATTCAAACCATCATTAAAATGTTGACAATTATCTGTTACAGTAAATATTATATTAGTTAGAACTTACTGACTCATTATGTCAAAATATGTAAAATGTTAATTATTATTTTCCTGATTAATAACATTTATCATGATAAAATAAAACAAAATTATTTGTCATCGTTACTCAGATGTAGCTAGTGCACATTAAGCCAGATGTACCTATTACAGCTACAGTTAGATCTTAGCCTTAAACAGATGTATATAGTACATACTAAGCCAGATATAGCTACTATAGCTATAGTTAGATCATAGCCTTAGATGGAAGTAGCTAGTAGAAGTAGCAAGTACACTCAGTCAAATATTGCCAATAGCCGCGGTATTGTTTTGATGTTGCTACTAGCCTCAAACAGAAACTTAATAAATACGTTCCTCATCCCTGTTTACCAAAATATTCCGTTAACCATATTATATAGAGTTCTAGCGAAGTTTTTTAAGCTATAGTACCAGATGTACATAACCAATATGACACAGTACCTGAAGTACGTAACCATTATAACACAGGACCAGATGTAGATAAACAATATGACACAGTACCAGATGTACATAACCAATATGACACAGTACCTGAAGTACATAACCATTATAACACAGTACCAGATATACATATTCAATATAACAGTAGATAAAGAGATAGGGATGGATATATATATATATATATATATATATATATATATATTATGTATTTAATTATGAAAGGGTCATTCTGTTTACACTCGTCTACAGGAATGTTAATATTTTATTACATGAAATAGAAATTTTAACTATTAACTCAATACACGCACATTATTTTTGGCATGAACACTAAAAAGACACTTTTGATAATATTGAGAACAGTTTATAATTCTAATATTGTTTAAAAGATTAAATAAAAACCGTCTCTTTTCCAAATCGATTACCATGATACTTAAATCTCAAATCATCCGCAGAAATAATTATTAGACTATAAATATTAATATAATAAATATGCTAAACTATAACGAAACTTAATTTATGTGAACAGTATCGTGTTTTTAATATTTTATTTCGGGTGTTTAATACCTGTCGGTTCATATATCATTTCTGGGGGTATTCTCGACTATTCTTAAAAAAGCCAACAAAACTTTCGAGAATTATCGACAAAGGGTCAGTATATTTTAGCCTTTTTTAGATTAAATATAACACACAACTTAACCCAAAAGAAACAACTTATCTCACATCTCACGAGAAACAATAACATTATTTTAGTTATTTAACTTTTAATCAAACCTGATCGTTTAAATATCAACATAGTAATCAATTGTGTTTAATGTCATCAAAAGTGTAGTAATTTTATGTTAATTTGATGCGAGAGAATATATGAATATCTGATCAATTGTCGGATTTATAGAGGGTGGGGGGGGGGTACCCGGGTTATTAGGCTTAATTATGAAAATAAAACAAAAACAATGAGATGACTTAATTGTTATCATTGTTCTAATGTTGATGGTAATCATTCTCCATGTTACATTATCTTTTGTCCTATTATCTTCTTCTAAACATTACCTATTACTCCTTACACATCACATGACGAGGGCTTTCATAAGTTTGAGACGATGGCTCCGTTTAGATGTTTCCATTTCAACCATTACTGCCGTTATTAAGTGTTCGAGTATTCACTTCCGTATAATGTGAGCCATAAACTTTATTTGTTGTTTTCGAATTTTGTTAATAACTATTGGTTGTTCGTTTTTAATTTAGTCTAATGGCGTGATCATTGCTTTTCTTTTCAGTCCATAATAGCCACAGAATTCTTTCTAAATATTGCAATAGCATTGTTATTTTAGTTAATGCTCAAGATTCACATTTTTATCTGTTTTGGATATTTTTCCTATTATTGGAGCTGCTTTATTCTGAATAATTAGTTTCTTGTTATCAATTTTAGGACGACCATCATGATCCTTAATTTCCAACTTTCACGAGGCATTGCTAGTGTGTACTACACTCGCTAGGGCTTATTGTGTGACGTCATCTTTGCCAAACATCACGTAGTGCCACCGCTTGTTTACAAGCGTTCGGACCACTTGACAGACAAATTGTCAGATTCCGACGAAATTTTTGACATTCTCAAAGATATGAAGTCTTAGAGCTTTGAAACACTCGCGAAAAAGGGTCACAGACAGTATTAATTGTGAGGAATTAGCTACAGCAAGTGGATACGTGGACCAAGAACAGCTACCTCTGCCGCAGACCTGACCCTGATCCACAACAAGAGTTGGATTGGTGTGTATTTGTTTGTGTTGGTATAAGTTTAATTGATAAGTCAACACACTGGGCCTAAATGCGAGTATTTTAAAGTGGTATTTGTCTGTACACGGGAGCCCGGTGGATGCATGGGGGTCTCCTATATGTGGCCTATACTAGTATGTACAGGAATGTGCCGCCCTCGGTGGGTTTTTTTTAATATTCCGGAGGTTTTTGTTGTTTCAGGCCGGGGTTTGACGGCACTTCCACGTCGGATATAATCATTGGTAGTTGATGTATTTTTCTTTGCACAATTGCATGCGACAGAATACACCATTTATATGTTTAATAAAAACAATATGGAACACGTAACACAGGTTTAACAAGCCTATATCTCTTATTGAAATTGATTTTAATATATAACACAAACAGAGCTATGAAAATAATGTTAAAATGTCGGTATTACAATAAGCTAATAACTTAAATTTTAAAGAACACGTATCCAACCTTTGTAACAAACCCGATAACCAAGTACTAGTTCTATCTAACAGAGGTCTTAGTTAATATTAAATAATGCTCATGTACAGTAGTTTTATGGAATGCTATTTCAACTATTATTGTATCACCTGGAAATGTTGTTAGAATACATATAAGTTTGAAAATTCAGTTTAGATTGTATGTAAAAATAAGTCCAATAAATAGCTACTGTATATAGCAAGAATGTATAAATGTACTGAAAAAGTAGGAATTTCTTGATTAAATGTATCAAAATCAAAGGACTCAATTTTTAGTATTAGATATGAAGGTAATATATGTATCCCCAAGTACGAAACAATTACATAGGAGAAGCGAAACTTCAATTACGTGCTCCTTTTCAATGAAATAAACTACCGAATAATTTGTTTTAAAGAAAAATACATTGAAATATTTAAAGAATCTATCACCAAATGGAGATCTAATTGTCAATGTCATTTCTGTCTCCAATGTTATATTTTGAACGTGTAAGTATGAGTCTCTTTATACCTTGTTTTAAGCAATGTATTCGAATAATATATTTATATATAAATATATGTTATATATAATATATATATATATATATATAGATAGATATATATATATATATATATAATGTCTTATTTTCGGTAAATTGTAAAATTTATTAATTGTCTGCGACTTCCTACGGATCACGGATAAAATGGCCACTAACTAGTGTGTGACAGTTTATATTACTGGGTCTTGGTAAGATGGCCTTCCACCTCCATCGTGCCGTTCTTGTTTATACTCTTCTCACAAACTAGATTTTTATAATACGTGAGTGATCCACAGGATTTATTAGAAATAGGTGCCAGCCTGGTTTTATAGTGAGAAAGGTCTTTGGTCATCTGCGTTTATGGATGTATGAAATATTTCAACAACCCTACTTTAAGAGTGCAAGTTTAAACACAATATTTATCCAATGTATATTTAAATTGAATGTGGAAGACTTGCACATATTTATGTCGATTGAATAGGGTCTCTTACTAATGTTATTTGTTTACGTTTTATCGACTATAAAGAAACATGTAAATTTTACAAACTCCCCAGACTTCATATTGTCTGATCCGTGAAAAAAAACTTCAGATTCGACAAGCTATATAGGATAGTCACAATGACGTCATTACAGAGTTTACAAACCTAGCCACATGACCATATTTTTCAAATTTTATACCGCAGAAAACATATTGATATTATTGCTTATAAAAGAAGGTCAAACTTTGATATTGTTTTTTGAGTGAGCTATTATGATATTACACGTAAAATGACGATATCGCGCGAGATTTACATTAAATACGGGGAATGACGAGAAATATAACGTGAGAAATATAATGCAGTTTAGTCTTTCAGTAGTAAAAACTAATATACAAGTGTATAAGAAATAAAGGATATTTAAGATGTTAGAAGCATATTTTTCTATTTAACATAACGACCACGAAGAGAACATAGACAATAGTAATATATATATATATACCCAATTCAAAACCTATCCCTATTCCATTAAAATAGTTGGACCTATATCAATGCAGTATTAAAAACCAAATTTAATCTTTCTTTAAGATAACAATATTACATAAATTGTTTCCTACTTTCTTGTATTTCTTTATCTTACAATTTTTGTAAAACGGTTACGTTTTGGTATTAATGTAATTTAAATCATTTAATGGTTGACATTACATCTCCCTAATCGAATATTTAGTTGTCTGATCGCACTGTTATAGAGAACATAAGACAATAGGTAATATCATAGATTCACTTCGTATTTTATTTCTTAGAATTTATTAATATCAGTTCCTATTCACGTTACTAGAGTAGGTTCCTAGTAGAAACTTTCCCCACATTATTTTTCTATTTGTATTAATATTTAGACTATCCAGCATCAATAAGATTTCTTACATTTTAAGAAACATCTATTCGACCTTGACCCCTTTGTTCATCCCCCGTAATGCGGTAATCAAATTAACTGTATTCTAACTTCTCTATTATAACATCGTCGATATGTTTAAGTCACATCACATCATCTCAAGATTAATATGCCATAAAATTATTATGTTCTCTTTGATGTCAAAGTCCAAATTCAATAAAACCTAGCAAATATTGTTTTATTAATGACTATTTCTGATTGACACGTGTTATTAACATATATTCCATCGTTGGAGTTATTTGCGTGTTTGATCCGGTTTTAGGGCTTTACTTCAATGATCTGACAATATACTAATTATACTGATTATTTACGAAAAATTTGACCATAAATTTATAATAATAATAGCATCCGGAAATAGAGTTATAACCTGTTTGAATACTTCATTGATGGTTTGTATTTTACTGTTTCCCTGCGCAAATTACCTCTAAATATATTTATAATTAGGAATGGAATATGTCTATAAAAATGAAAACATATATTACTGAATGTTTTATGACTTCGAAATAACGTTAACCAATGTTTATAATCAGTATAAATATCGTTTTTATCTTAGTTGCCTGGATACAACAATATAAACACACAATGACGTCATTACCTAATCGTCATTACTAGCACTTCCGTTTTCTATAATATCGTCATAAACGTCATGTAACCGTCATTATGTTCATTCAGACTGATTACGATCACGCCTGAAATGACGCATTATGACGAGATGCGGGAATGTTTATCATTCCGAAGGGATGATATTATTAATAAAGAACATATTACCTTATAGACAACGTGTCAGTGTTATCTAATAATTTGTTTGTTACTTGTGTCACTGGTTCGACTAAATAAAATAGTATTCAGTTGATTACTTTATCACATCAGTGTGTGTGTGTGTGTGTGTGTGTGTGTGTGTGTGTGTGTGTGTGTGTGTGTGTGTGTGTGTGTGTGTGTGTGTCAAGGGTCATTGATATAAAACTTGTGTGTGTGTGTGTGTATATATATATATATATATATCAAGGATCATTGATATAAAACTTACATTTCATCTCACTTCCATGATATTATGAGAAAAATGTACTATATATAGTACATTTGGGTTATAATTTCTCGAAGCCGCATATCTGAGGCAATTTTCTGACGAGAAATATGTATTATATGGTAATTAAACCATATTATAACGTTTTCCATCATAACGCACACTATAGGATATGTTTTGGCTGTCAAGTTTTAAACATAAATATATAGATTGTGGTCTATTTGATGGCTATTTGACATCATTATTATTTTAGAGTTGTCGTAAATGCAATCAACAGTCTGTTATTATCTTATCAATAAAATCATTGCCACAATAATATTTTTCTCATCTTTGTTTATGGTCATTCTATCCTAATATTACATCGATTTTCTGACCGATGAACCCTTATGTCAACTGTCCGTAATTGTACCTCAAGCTAAATAACACATTTCCGGGCGCTTTGACCAGTGTCTCGCCGGTGTATGAGAGCCATCTTATTGCACTTTGCTGCAGATTCCGGATCAGTTAGCAGAATCCCAATGTTATGCATGTTTGTAGGATTTGGGATATCATTTCCCGAGGTTGTAGCCTCCTCGTGTCATATGTAAGAATAGCGTCGAGACTAAAACAACAAACGATAAAGAAAAATACTCACTCATAATTAATGCTGTATGTTCGGGGTACGTTATGACTATATATATATATATATATATATATATATATATATATAAAAACATATCCTGTTCAGTGGCTCCATCTGGTTTATTATTTGAAGGCGATAGTTTGGCGTGAAATTGCCATTGGCAGTGCGTATTCTTGTACACACATAAATATGTTGGCGCGTTTATGTGTTTGTGCGTTTTAGTCGTAGTTTTTAGCCAATCATCATGACTCCCACACACACATACACACACACACACAGAGAGAGAGAGAGAGAGAGAGAGAGAGGAGAGATTAAATAAATTACACGTACAAAGGAAAATATAAAATATTATTACCATTACGACATAACTGTACATTGCTCATAGCACTCACACCTATATAGAGCTAATGGACAATAAATATACCCAGACACACAGGAGCCCATTATAAGGCCACCACAGGGCAATAGCTAACTGACCGGGGAAAGCCCAGAAGAAACGTAAACTTAAACAACAACAACACCGCGCTATATAGCATTATATCTGGTAGTTAGCCAAGCTATAAGACAATATTATTATATCACAACTATCACCGTCACATAGTGTCATTTTATTTCGTGTTATCACGAACACACACACACACACACGCACGCACGCACACACACACACACACACACACACACACACACACATATATATATATATATATATACCCACACACACAGAGCTAAAACACACACACACATGATGGGTTATACAGCAATATACTAAACGATTGCTATTAACAGTCCCAGATAGTTGCCATAATTTGGCAAGTTAATACCAAAAACAAACAAAAAACAATCATTCTTGATACACTACAATTATACAACTAATACACGTGGCCTTAATGAACGTCCCGTGTATCAAAAATATTGCCCACATACAATAACCAGCATAAAGAGGCACTGATTGCTTTAAGCTAATAATGCGGATCACATCAAGAAATCAAACATCTGAAGTCGATTACATCACAAACGACGTACTACACGCGACAAAGGGGGCGCCACTGTCTAACGTTTATTGAGAAACACCGACGCATAAGCAGGCGTTCAGCGTACAACGACAGACAATTAATTATTAACCGGCGCTAAACGAAGAGTTTAATATGTTTCACAATATTATGAACGGCGCGTGGAATAACATTGATATTTAGTTAATGATCGTTGATGAAATATTAGCACCATTAATAACATTTTATTCAATGTCTTTACCTGCAATATTCGCCTCTCACCGACCAAAGTGGTACTTTTCATAAAGCTATCAGTGTAATCACTAAACAGTTTTGCCTTTTTACACGCTGACGTGCCGCCATCTGATAGCCATATTTAAGATAGGCCACACTTCCGGTTCGCAAAAAATACGAAACTACCGTTGAGACTGTTCGTTAAATGCTCGGATCGAGCACGAGAACGAGGGCATTGTGGGAACGATCGAGATTCAGCCTCGTTTCTGTATGGAGTAATATCAATGACGAATGGGAAATAATTTATTAAATCATCGTTGACGCGTACTTTAAGGGACGTATACCTGTCGGGTGAACACGAAACAAAAATAGCAGGAATAACTCTTGTGTCAGAAACGTATGCCGACACTTATTAACACGTATTGACACCAATTGACACACGTTGACACATATTAACACATCGCGATAAATATCCATCAGACGGCCATCTCTATAATACCTCCCTGAGTTATATTAGCTGCTGTTCTCACTAAGTCGGCTACGTCTGCCTCCTTTACCGTACATATACTGTTGTCCGAATCATAATGTATCCGTCCAGATCCGGAACCGGATCCCGAACCTCGGCTGCTATAGCTGCTGTTACTTCCGCTTCCGGTGCTCTCCGGACTGTTGCACCGAATCCCCGTACCACCGGCCGTAGGTTTGCCACCGGGTGGCGGGTGGAAGGTCCTGAACGATATTTTGGGATCGGGATCTGGGTTGACGTTGGTGGCGCCGCCTGACGTGCCGATGTTCAGGAACTGTGCGTCCGGGATGTTAACGTCCGTGTGACGGTTCCTTGGAGTTCCGGCGTTGCAGGTATCATGGATTCGGTTATGAGGACCTTCGACACAGATGTTCCGGATTGTTAATGGGATTGGGGATGCTCTCGGTGGCATTGTGTTCAGTTTTTCTTTCTGCGTGTAAATAAAACGAAACATTGCAGAAAACAAATCAATGCTTGAACGTCTGCACAGATAAATACACCCATACCTAGGACTACACACACACACACACACACAGAAAGAGAGAGAGAGAGAGAGAGAGAGAGAGAGAGAGAGACTCACTCACACACACACACACGAGAGACAGAGAGAGAGAGAGAGAGAGAGAGAGAGGGATATATCGTGTGTATAAAAAGCTTACACAAATAAGGTGATATGAGAATATAATAGTCAAATAAGGGTTTTGTTTGATCAATTGAATTATTATTATAAATATGTTATCAGTTTATCAGGTGATTTTATTATAGTAACACCTCTAGGCCATGTTTTGATATAACTCAAAATGACAGAATGATTTATCACTTCAAGTATCAAGGTCAAACAGATACCACATATCTATAGGTAACTTAAACTGAATAGCACTCACTGGTTGTGGTGAAATTATATCATCTAAGTCTGTCTGTGGTTGCATGCGTGTATGTGTCATGCATGTGTTTGTTTGTATGTGTGTTCGTGTGTCTGTGCTTGTTTGTATATATATATATATATATATATATATATATATATATATATATATATATGTGTGTGTGTATGTGTGTGTGTGTGTGTGTGTGTGTGCGTGTGTGTGTGTGTGCGCGCGTGCATGTGTGCGTCTGTCCGCCCGTGCACCCGTATGTGCATGCATGCATGCGTGCGTTCATCGCTGGGTGTGGTTTGGCAAATTGTGAAATACACAAGGAACTGACACAAAGAAGCAGAGGTCGTCATTACACCATTTAGATGATTCATCAGTAGAATGACCCGTAGGAGAGATATTTCCTAACAAGTTACTGGATCTGGGATATCATCGTTTACTCGCTGTCTAACAGATAGATAACCTCTAGATAACCCGTCAATTGGGAGGGGGGAAGTTTGTTGGGCCAGGTCAGAACAAGGTATGGACCACCCATAGTACTACCTCCGATCAACAAAGGTGGTCCTTTAAGCCAGATAGTCACAGCGATAAGTTTTTCCCATTATAACCGATGCTTATTTCACAATTTCAGCACACAAGTATTTTAACCCAGGTGGTCACAGAGATAGGTTTTACTACGTGTCGGTGTATGTAATGTATGTACGAAGAGCAGGTGTGCACAGTAAGGTACGACCTCTAGTTTGACCTTGACAGTGTTAACTTAATGAAGTTCTAACTGTCATAAATCACTTCCATATTGCGCTCATTTTCGCTGTCATGGAGGTTGACATAGGCGTGAACTTTAACCTCATTAATGATCGTGACACGTTTTTCTTATAACGGTCTTTACGGGGTTCGTGTGATTATGAGTCAAAACAATGTCATATTTTGTAAACGTTTTCTACGAAAATCCACAAACTTGAGATAACGCACACACCAAGATATGAATGTTAATTTGACATCAGCTCGTCAGACACCTGTCGGCTTTCTCTGAAATCGCACATAGCAAGAAAACAACATTAAATGTTTGAGGTAAACAACAACAACAACATCAACAACAACGACTACTACTACTACAACGACAACTACAACCCCCACAACAACAGCTCGGTCAACTACAAATGAGTATTAACCTTTTAACCATTCTCTATAAAGTATTCTATATTCACATAGTAGTAGTAATAGTAGTAGTAGTAGTAGCTGTGGTAGTGGTGTTGGTAGAGGTGGTAGAGATGTTAATAATTATAATATTCATAATCATAATGATACTAATACTATTATCAACGTAAAATATACTATTTACACTAATGGTAATAACAACAATAAAAGCTAAATATAAAACAACCATCACAACAACTACAACAACAACAACAACAACACTACAACTACTACCACTAATACTAATACCACTGATAATAATATTACTATTATTATTACTATTATTATTATTATTATTATTATTACTATTATTATTATTATTATTATTATTATTAAACTACTCCAGCAAAAATAAAATCAACGGCGACAACAAAAATAACAACAAACACTAATAATAATAATAATAATAATAATAATAAACAAATACAACTAAAACAACATCTAAAACAACAACAATCTCTACCGCAACAACAACAACAACAGATAGCAACAGACAGAAGCTCATTTGGCGGCAGGTGGGATGACCCAATGATAACCAAATATCCGATAAAGATTAGATAACGCGGTGGAAGGTCAGAGGTGACTTCCCTCTCCTCTCAGCACGTTATGATCGATGGTCCGAGTGTGGAAGAAAACTATTTTAATTAAGTTTCTCCTCTTTGTTTGATTCCTCACTCGTCATCCCGATAAAAACAAGCAATATAATGGTGAATAATAAACACAAAACGTCCCACTTGCTGGATCGGCCATTTCTAATTGTCAGATCAACCGCTTGG
The DNA here is from genome assembly GCA_025642065.1 of Paralvinella palmiformis. Lineage (NCBI taxonomy): Eukaryota > Metazoa > Annelida > Polychaeta > Terebellida > Alvinellidae > Paralvinella > Paralvinella palmiformis. Next base: position 656,545 of record JAODUP010000012.1, on the reverse strand, counting down.
TGGCGTGCAGCACTTGACAGTCTCTATCTGTCGAGAAATGTTATTATTTCTAGCTCTTAGTAGGCAAATTAATTAAATGCCCTGGACAAATTATCAATATTTGTGCTTTTTTCCCGCTCATATCGCTAATTAGGATGTTGACATAAACATTGTAATAGCGGTTCATCTGCTTTTTAGGCAGTGAAAAGGCTAGATAGATCAATGCTATGTTATCATCATCATCATCATTATTATCATCATCATCGACGTGGTCGTTGTTCTGGCGGCCTTTGTCTGGTTTCTGTGATTATAATCACGTGACCGGTGACGCGATCGGTACGTGTTCTTTGTGTGCGTGTTCCGGATCAAACTCTTCCCGGCTAAGATCCAGACGACGCCGATGGACACACCAACCCGACGTATATGTACGGCCTATGGTGTAATGACGTAGTGGCTCACGTGACTAGACCGCGTGACAGAGGGATCTGTTGACAGTCTAACAACAGATTGAGGGGCTGGAGATTGAACTAAGTTAGTTAACAGTAACAAAGTAGGTTAAGATGGCTTCCGGAAAGCTCTTTAGTCTTAGAGAAGATTTGATCAGACACCAAACGATCTCCACTGTCTTAAGGTAGTTATGAAGAGCTAAAGGAAATACCTGATAATTATGACTGACAGGTAAATAGAATTAGTGTCGGGAGGGGGATGTAATTAGAGCTTTGTGATCGGTTTATATCGAGTAACTCTTTGTTGGGGGGCATTACTGTATCATACGCATGCATGCATACACACATACTTACATACATACATGCACACACACGCAGTTAGAAATACATAAGTGCAAGCTCACATGCCAACAAATGAGGAGTGAGAGAGAGAGAAAGTGATGACGGACAGATGTACAAACAAACGTATTAATATTTTAATAAAGATGGAGAGACAAGCATACCTATAGACAGTTACACATACATACATATATATACATACATACATACATACATACATACATACATACCTGTGTATTTTGTTTCACAGTGATATCTATAGGATCCTTTAACCAGTCAGAATCATATTTTGGTTGTATCTCTCGTCTTGATGGATAATGTCCTCCTTGTTGTAACTTCTGCTGCTAAAATAATAAATATGACATGCTGACATTAATATACATCAACCAACATTAACTACCCAGACAAAGGTCTATACAGTATACATTTAATATTATGATCTCCCGTTGTTCCGACAGTCCAATATTCCGACGTCCCGACGCTCCGGCATTTCCCGACGTCGGGACCGGATATCAATCTCTGTCGTGAAGCGTGTGTCTCTATCAACGTCCGATGGCGGCGTTCAAACAGTGACATAGTTACAATTCTATATCACCGACTGAATATAATATAGCTAATGTTACCGTTTTATGATCACTTCTGTACGCACACGGTAGCCTAAATAGGTCGAGTGATAAGAAATGAGAAGAAGAAATGAAAGATGAAACATCTTCCAGATAGGCAAAATGGGATTCATACCCAGGTACCTCGCTATTAATATTAATTAGACCATGGAACAACCCCAATCGACTCCACCCCACCTCCCGGTGACTGACTCTGTTTATAGTCATATTGCTAATAACCATTTAATAATTAAAATTATGGCGTCTCCCCCTTTAAGTACCTTCATCTGATCAAGATGTAAATGTGCCATCAATAAAGTTTTACTCCATAAAATTATCCCTCCAATTCGGACCAAAACATCGACAAATTCCGAAACTATATTTATCCACATCGTTATATGGGAACCATGATCGACTTAAAATCAATGTGTCACAATATTGAACCAATTAAACAGATATTGTCGGAATAATAACATTATCCACAAACAAACAGACTCATCTAGAAACATCTAGATATATAACACGGAAAGTTATTGATTAAATCTAACAATGTCATCATAAACTGAAATATTTTTATCTATCAGTGAAATAAAGATGTTATCTCTCTACAACTGTACAGGTGTAATATTTACGATAGTACGCATGTGCGTTCATTCGTGCTTCTATGGAGACAAGTGTGCGCGTGCGTGGTATATTCGCGCATTGTTATATATATATGTGTGTGTGTGTATGTGTGTGCTTATATTTGAGTATGTATAGGAGTGATAACAGTTGTCAGAGTTTAGCAACAAAGAGTTAGAGCCTTTATTAAATAACCCCCCTCCTCCTTGACACGCACACACACACACCAATATATCATAACACGTAATAACAAAAGATGGCGCTCTGACGTCGGAAATCGACTGGTTCGTTGTCGTTCTTAGATTAAAACATCTCTCTCCATATTATAAGGATTCTTTATAAGACCACGTGATATGGGGCCCATCTCTCATTGATATTATTATTATACGCGGTGTTTATTACAGACCAGCGACGACAGATTGAGTTGACCCCATCTCAACATCTTCATATTTGTACATTTCTACTTCTCTATATCTATACAGTTGTCCTTTTACGACATTTAGGGCCGCCATTTTGACTCTCGGCCTGAGTGAGGTCAAAGTTCATCGTGATGACGTCGCGTGGGAGATAATATATTTTTGGTGATATTTCGAGCAAAAATAACATAATACAGTTTGGTAGTGTGGCTGTCTGCGGTACTTCTCACCACTCTGAAGGCAAAATGTTGAACATGGCAGCCACAAAGTAATTATTATATTTGTGATATCATAATATTTTATGTTTAACTTATTCACACACCAATTTGCCGCTCTCTGTCTGTGTGTTATTTCGTCCGTCCATCTTTGTGTTATTTCGTCCGTCCGTCTGTCTGCTATTCCGTCCGTGTGTGTGTGTGTGTGTGTGTGTGTGTGTTATTCCGTCCATCTATCTGTCAGTTATTCCGTTCGTCTGTGTGTGTGTTATTCCATCCGTCTGTGTGCGTGTTATTCCGTCCGTCTGTCTGTTTGTAGACCTAGCGGTGTGTGTCTATATAAGTATGCACGCATTCTGCCCGTGTGTGGAGGGGGGGTGTGAAAATGCGCCGATACAAAGAATCCTGAATCCTGACAACAAACTCTGGACAATTCATCATGTCGCTGATTACAGACTACCGGGGGAGGGGGGTTGGATACATGCCCCAGGGTATTATGTCTCACGAGTCCCTAACTGGTCGTGCAATTAAACTACCAAAAAACACGAATCACCTACAGTCGTAATGGTGCCTGAGAGAGTGTGTATGTATTTGTGTGTGTCAGGGAGTGTGTATGTGTTTGTGTGTGTCTTGTTCGTTTGCGTGCCAGTCTGTGTAACTGTGTGTTATAGATTAGAACAGTACTGTAGTTTTTCTCGTGTTATTTCTAAGCGCTACACCACACGGACACTTCGATTGTTTGTGTGTGTGTGTGTGTGTGTCATTCTGGATATTATAAACTAGTTTAAGTGCCTTTTACCAGCTCGAATCCAGGGGGATCTGGCGGGATCCCAGTATCTGGTGTCCGCTTAGCGTGTTAACACATTAACTATTCATTCAGATCCCGAACTGAGGCCAAATAACCAATAACTCTAAACTGTTTACTGAATAAAAAGCGAAAATTGGCAAAATTGCCGGCAAAATCCAGAACGCCGCCCAAAATCGATCATAACCAACTTATCAAGTTCAATTTCGTCGCCACGACTGCTGCATTTGTAGCCATGGAAACGGCGATGGCGTTTCTAACTGCGACCGGAAGCAAACTGTGGCGCCACCTTGCGGCCAGTGGCGAAATTCGGCCATTTCGGTCACGCGAAGCGCAAGCGATCTGAGACGTCGGATCGTGTGTGTGTGCGTATAAATCGTGCAACATTCCGGATCTGGCCTAGCGCCACCTAGGGACCGTCACCGGCACCACCATAATTAAGCGACGATCGATAATGTTCATTAAGATAACAACACCTCCTAGCGACCGGGGGGATTTCCGACAGGAAGTGGCATGTGCTCATTACCGCCAATGTTTTGTCACGTGTCCGAGCTACGGCAGGCATAAATTGATGACATAACGTCGAGCGGATCCCGAAATGGGACGGATTAAGGCGGTACACGCCCGATCCAGATTGTTATACATATACATATATATCTATAGAGAGTGAGAGTATTATGATATAGGCAGAGCTTACTTCGATGATAATAAAAATAGATAAGAACTCATAACAATGACACGATAGAAGCTCCCCGGTGTCTTATCTATAACAACAGTAATATAAGACTTTTGTTTTGTTTGGGTTTTTTACTTAATTGAACTCATAATTTTATTCTTGTTTCACGATCATGCATTCATTGGTCCTACGGCTAACATTCTGATATCATGAAATAATTATCTTTACAGCGCATAGGTAAAAATATTGACCTTATTTCCGTAGCCCAGTTTTTGGACCTACAGCTCTGGGTTCGAAACCCAGTCTTATCCCTGCCAGTTGAATGAGAGAGAGCAGCCACTAGACCATATATATATATATATATATATATATATATATATATATATATCAGGTGTGAATAACGCCAGAACTAACAAAATTCACACCATCACTCCATGACTAACGTACCATTGCATTGCTATTTGTCAACTCACAAATACTCAATATGATGATACCATGTCCCCCCCACACACACACACACCTCAGCTGATATCTGATAGGTCACTCGACTGTGGGACGTTTGAGGCTGAGTTCAAGCTGCTCAACCCTCTAGTTCAACTACAACTAACAGTGCCACTCGAACCGGTGAACTATTATTAAACATAGCACTCTACCAACTGGACCACCATTTGTCTCACTGCACTGACAGTAAAAACTCACAAAAATCACAGAACCAATAACCAATTAGTTTAGTAGGTGACGTCACTAAGGTAATGTATCGCTATATTAAGATTAATTCTGTCTGTCAATCTTTGTAAGACCATGTTTTATGAGTTATTAATACCTATTGTCTACATATTATAACAAGTCATAACATTACTATGTCCATATATATATATATATATCTGCCTCCAATAATATTTACCTTTGATATATGACCAATATGTTATAACCAGACATACAAAATTTCAAATATGTTACCTTTGCCTGTTATATACAAGTTTCTCTCTCTCTCTCTCTGTGTGTCTGTGTGAGCGCGTGAGATATATATATATATATATATATATATATATATAGAGAGAGAGAGAGAGAGAGAGAGCTACTTACTATTAATCCTTTTGTGTGCGCAGCTGTAGAGTAAAATCTATCTTGTTTTCTTTCACGTTACGTATCATGTTATATGTTTACATACTTCCTATTAGACATGTTTACACATTGTTTATTGAATGATTTAGACGAACAAGTACGTTGTCCCTATTATATATATATATATATATATATATATATATATATGTTACCATGGTATCTATTAGATACACCACATATTATCTATCAGATACTCTTATATATTAACCATCATATATGTTTACATATAATCTATCATTTGTACTTATCTACTAGGGGTAACTTTCTTTAAGTCGGGTGTAGGTGGCGTTAATTGTTTACACTAATGATATTACAATATCAGCTTACGTTTACAAAATGGCTCAGTCTGTGATATATTTTATCTAAGATGGCCTTACCTCGCCGAATTATGATAAAAAAAATTATTTACCAGAAATATTATTTGAGTATTAGTTGATGGCCGTACCAAGCTCTGAACTACACAAACGGGAATTGTATGTTTATCGTTGTGTGTATATTCCTTCGTGCTTGTGTGTGTGATTGTGTCTGTGTGTGTGTGTTTATGTGTGTATGTGTGTGCGCGCGTGTGGATACGTGCTTGTTTGCATGAATAGGTATATATATATATATATATATATATTGTGTGTGTGTGTGTGTGCTGTGTGTGTGTGTGTGTGTGTGTGTTATCTGTCTGTATTTGTCTATTTGTATGTCTGCACCTGTGTCCGTTCTTGTTACGGTGTCTGAGAACATGATAATATTTATACATTGCTGTACGAGACATAGTTAGACAGATAGATAGAGAGCTAGACAAACAGACCTATAAATAGATAGACAGACATACACACGCGTATACGTAGGTAGACACACAGAGAAAGAGAGAGAGAGAGAGAGACATGCACGCACAAACATGCCAAACAGCTGTAAATTATGCATTGAATTTCGTAATGTTGAGCTCCTGTTGTTGTGGATTCGGTATTATTTATTGGATTCTGAGGAAAGTCCAGCTGGTATGTTATAAAGTCTGGTCGAGGTCTGACATTATGTAATGAAATCTGATGAAAGTCAGATTGTTATGTTATAAAGTCTGGTGAAAGTCTGGTATTATCGTTATAACAGGATGTTAATAATCCAGGCAACGGCTACCTTGACACCTCACAATATAACATGTTGTATAATTAATATCTGATCGTACCGAATGTTAATTACCTACACGTCAATGTTAATTGGTCACACATCACTTGTTACCTATTGTCAAACTTATAAAATGGAATCTTTTATCATTCAAATCTCCGATATCTGTATTGTACGGCCGCTGGCCCGGAGCCTCATCAATATGCAGATCGTTAACATAATATATGCAGCTAATTATCATAAAATATGCAACCACTGATATTTAATAGGCGGCTTTGGTAAGGATGATTCCTCTCTGTATGGAGTCACTCCCTCTCCGCAAACTGCACCCAAACTCCACCCCCCGTTTTTCTTCATGCTCTTCCCCCAATCAGAATGCAAGATCAATTAATGTCTGTTTAATTATAGCCAAGTTACTCCAGATAATAAGGATCACATTAAAATTATCATAACATGCAAGATGAGGGAGAAAAATATTTTCGATTACAAAAGTTTGACGGATTCGACGAAATGGCCTAGGCGAGGTAACGCTTCGGCGAGTAGCAAAACACGCACACTCGCACGCACACACACGCACGCACACACACACAATAAGGTTGGCAGAACTCTTACCAGATATCTAAATATCATATTATTTCAGCGCATCTTGAAATCCGACACGCGCCCCCTGCCGGAGAACAGACGAAGCAACGACTAGCGCGATACGTAAACACGGACATCGTACCCCGAACTCTAATTAACCGAAATGATCGAATAAAAAGCTGGCCGCGAGTACGAACCATTGGTGTCAACTTACACAGTGTAGGCTCGTAAAGAAAACACACACCCAGCTAGCGGTATCCCAGCTTGAGGTAGCCCAGTGGGGCGGGAGTTTGCCGAGACTCGGCAATCGTCCTCCCGCAAAGACCCGCACGTACCCCGGAAAGTTCGTGGAAATCTTATGAGAAAGTTTCGGCCTGATGTAGGATCGTCAGCCGCGACAAGCAGATGTTCATCTGACGTGTAACATAACATCGGGTTCCGGTATAAGTGTGCCACTACGAGTCGGTCTTAGTAACGGGTTCGGGTTCTAAATGACAGAACCATCTGGCTAAATACGCTCAGACAATCTTTAGTCGGTTCGTTTTCCCGCCGCTGGAATTCTGGCGAATCGGTTAATTCTGTCGAGGACGGTTACTGGGCGTACGATTGATCAAAGGCCGATGTAGAGAAGGCGTCTTTTTGTTTGTGGTGTATAGTACGATCTATGGGGGGACCTGTTTGTTGTTCTTCTTGTTGTCATTGTTGTTAGACTCAGCTGAGCGAAAGATGTGGGAAATCGTTTGGATGTTTGTGACGTCACATTGACCTGGTTAGGTGACGTTTGTCGGTGCGGGTACAGAAATAATAGAAAAGCGCTATACACGCACGCGCACACAGGCTAACACACGACACACACACACACACACACGCACGCACGGGATTCGTTGCGTGGTAACAGAATATACACAACATGCAATCTTGTGCATAAATAACATCAACAGTACACATATATACAATTCCGAACAAAGTGCCTTCTCTTACACAGACACACACACACACACACACACAGGCAGTGAGAGGCCACATGAGGTACAAAGCACGTTATGTATACATGTTGACGGTTGCTGTAACCGGAATATGGCGGCGCCTATCATTTTATATTAGTTTACACAGAACTCAATAACCAACCTCTCTCTCTCTCCGTTTAATAGAGTGAGAGAAAGCCACGCCATTGAGAAACATGGTCTTTGTTGAGAAAACAGAACGGAATATCGGCTCGCTCCAGTAACATAGACGGCGATAATAGAGGCGATTGTGTTGGCAGCTCTATAAAACAGACCATGTTATTAGCGAGTGTCTGTTTATGTTGGTATAACTCTATATACTTTTATAATAACACGCCTTCCCCTCCCTCCCCCCCCCCCCATATTACGATCTAAGAGACATAATCGACTAACGTGTATCACACTATGTTAGCTAATATATGACGACATCGTCAGCTCTCTGCTAACACATAATGAACACGACTCGTCATAGAAAACTTGCTAGCTAACTGAGTAATAGACATCCCGGAGGGAAGTGGTGGAGGGGATGAGCTCGGGGAAAACGAACAGACAGACGGATAGACGGACAGACAGACGGACGGACGGTATCAGTCTGAGCAGATGAAATGTCAAATGATAATATGGTAAATGTTCTTTAGGTTGCTATTTTTGTTTGATTCCAAGGTTATCGGACTAGAGAAGTCCGGATTAAATAGTTATATCTCGGTACGTATATAGATAGGTGGCGTATCCGAGGCCGAGCCGGTAACACGGCTGGCCACGGATCTCTACCATCGGGATTCAAATCCAGACTCGGCTCCGTCTGAGGGATGTGCCAGCTTTCACTTAACCCCTATTTTCTTTGGAAATTAGTTCGCCCACTTAGCTCATCCTGTATACAGTTATGGCAATAAACGATATATATATATATATATATATATATATATATATATATATATATATATCATACAGTTCCGCCCCAAGAGGGTCACATATCCGAAATAATTCTGTTACTATGGGACCCTGAGAAACCTAATAAATAAAGATTCACCAATATGACAGGATATAGAGCTTAGTGAGGGGGGGGGGTAAGGAGCGGGGAATTATATATATATATATATATATATATATATATATATACTC